>BMAV01009114.1:0-44356 GCA_019973955.1 Trichonephila inaurata madagascariensis | reverse complement strand
AATACGTAACAATACAACAACATATATATATACACATATTATACAATTAAAAACTTTTTTAAATAAACTATTATAACAAAAACAAAGGAAATTTTTGCATCTCACGAAGTCCTCGAAGAAAAAATGGAAAATTACAATTTTTTTTCTCCAAAAAAATTTTTTTAACAAGTCAAAATTTCCCAAAAATAAATAAACCCATTGTAGTGGACTTTTTTTGGTTTATAATTTTAAGCCCCCCGAGATTTCTTTTTTGCAATAATTCTTCCGACCACTTGTTGGAGATCATAAAAAAAGAAACAATAAAACCCTGATTTTTATATGTTTTTCCCCCCATTCGTAACGATGAGGTGCTACCACTTTTCTCCCTTTTTACTGGAATTTCTTGTTTTGCTTGTTGTGGGCTTGAACTCCTTGTCGCCCCTTTCTTGTTTTCCCCTTTGTCTCCTTGGCTGGTGGGGGTTTCTTTTTCTGTTCCCCCGGCTCCTCAGATTGTAGTTGGTTTCTCTGGAACTTCATTTGGGTTCTTTCTGTTCTTTTTCCTTCAAAATAGTACGGGATGAAATTTGTCTTTTATTTATGTTATTGGTCCTTTTCCCCCTTTTTTTTGGGCCCACCCCCTGAACCCTGATTTTTTTAATACCCTATTTTTCCTTATCCTTTTTTTTTTTTTTTTTATTCCCAAATGAACAGGAAGCGATCGACCAGTGATTTGTTTTTATGGGTCCTTTTGTATTTTTATATTGATTTGATTGGTTCCTCCCTTTTGCCTAACTTACGTTTCCCCCCGGGGTTTTCTTTCCCATATTGGACTCTTTAATCTTTGATGTATTTTTTTCCGAAGTACGGGGTTTCCTGACTTGATCTTATACTATTTGGGATACCTGCCAAATTCGACCTCGTCCATTTCCTATGACGATATATTCATTTGATCTACGTAACGTTTCTTTTCCTGATTTCCATATTAAATATTATTTTTTTTTTTAACTTTTTTTATAAGGCCCCTCAAATTTTTGTTTAAATTTGCCAACTTTTTTGGGTCTGAATTTTAAAGGGGTTGTTTCTTAAGACCCAATCATTTCCCTTTTATTTTTTTGTCTTTTCTACGTCTATTATAATATTTTTCCCCCCTTTTCCTTTTTTTTCGTACTTAGTCTGTTTCCCCTGTTTTTTTTCAATTTTTTGAATTTTGTTTTAATTTCCGAATCAAATAGTTTTGAAATGGTTAATCTTTTTTACCCAAAAATAATTCAGCAGGTGTTTCCCCCGTTGTTTCATTCACCGCCGCGAAACGTAAGCAAACTCGTAAGAATTGATCCCAAGTATCGTGTTGATCATTAACAAATTTGCTCATTTGCACTATATCTGGGTCTCTTTCAGTCCGATTTGCTTGGGTGAATGAAACAGTCTTCACATGCCTTATCCCTAATCTTTCCTTAAGTGCTAAAAAATTTCGGATAAAATTGGGAATTATCACTTATTAATTTTTTTGGGAGCTCCATAGCGATATAAAGTTATCAAAAATTCCCTATTATACGAGTGAGGCCTTTTTTAAGAGGAAAATTTTGCCATTTGTGAAATGATCGGTTATTACAAAATATAGCGTTACGTCTTTTTCCCCGATAGGATGGGGCCAACAAATCTAACGTCATATCTCATTCGGAAAATTTTAATTGGATTAATGACCACTGGTAACGCTTTTTTATAGTTTTTAACTTGGCACATATATGGGACATATTGATCAATAATTTTTCCCAGGAAAGGGAAATAAAAAACGTCCCAAATTTTATGATACGTTTTAAATTTCCCGGGCCCAGCTTTTGGGTTTGTCATGAAATTCCCCCATTATTTCATTCCTTAAAGATTTTGGGAAAGTATACACGCATTTTAACCTAATGACGTTGCGTGTTTCCATAAAAAACAATCCTTAATTAAAAAACTGGACCAATTTCCCCTTGTTGCATTAACCGATTATCTTCCCGGGTTTTTAAATTCTATAGATATGACCCAATTTGGGGCATTTTCTGTTTTTATTAATTGTTCCCGGGAAATAAGTACTAAATCCTTGATTATAACAATTAACTTTATCTCCAATTTTACTTTGCCCTCTTTTCTGTAAAACATTAGCCACCATATTTTCTTCATTTCTGACCCATTAACGGGAAATTCCCCTTTTTCTATTTTATCTTTGACCAGCGAATTTTTAATTTTCAACGATTTTGATCAAAATCTAAAACATCTTTACCCCCTTATAAAACTACCAGTCTGGGTATTCAGATTAAACCTGAAAAGAAATTTCTTTCGAAGTGATGCGAATATTCAATTTTACAAACCCCCTGTTTTGGCATTTCGCACCCTGTGCTGTTATTACCTGGGCTCCCTTTTTTTTTTGCTTAAAAAAAATATTTTCTATATACTTCTTCCGTATAAATGATTTATCTGCCCGGTGTCCCGCGCTTTCAAAAAAGTGTTATTTAATAAAATAGGGAAAGTGGGGAAGTTCTACGGGGGTAACATCGGAGAAAACAATTGTTTTCCTTGTCGATATTTTTTGGGTTGATCTTTTAAACCCTTTTCAGTATTTAATCGTCCCCCTTTCATCCCATCGCCTCGACTGGGAAATTTTCCTGAACCCCCCATTTCTGGTCCCCTATTAAAATTTTCATTTGCTCATTTTGAAAGGTAAATTTTTTGTATCTCTGATCCCTTTTTTAAATCTATTCCTCTCGCCCCCTATTACTTTTACGGTTTTTCGTAAAAATTTTTCCTTATTTGGTTTCTACTTCAAATTCCCCCGTTTCCATTTAAAAATTTGGGATCCTTGCGCATTTTGACCCCGTCTTTCTTATTATCATTCTGTGAACCCCTTTTTTAAATTTTCGAATATTTTTCAATTTGGCTTAAAATTTCCGTTTTTTGGTTGCCCTTTCCCCATAATCTTGGGTTTGTGGTTTTGAGTCAACTAAAAATGATCCACTAACTCTGCTTGGGACATTCCTAATTCTCTTTTCTCTATTTTTGTAAAATTTAAAAAGAAATCAAGGGCCGTTTCTTCCCCCTGGGACGCGTAAAATTTTGCTTTGTAATTTTTCTTTTTTTGACCCCCGGGGAAAAACTTCCAAATTTGGGGTGCAAAATCCTGGTGTTTTTTTTCCATCAAATATCGAGTACCAATCTTGAGCCCTTCCCCCGAGATGATTTTTTTGGAAGCACATGGATTACTTGGTTTCAAGTAACTGTATGTTGTTCTCTATTTTTCGATAAACTCTGTGTTCTCTGCCCCTAAAAAATACATTTCGGGGTAGCACGTTACCCCCACCGCATTCCCTTTTGAATTATCCCCGTTCGGGTTTTGCGAAAACCCTTTCTGTGATGACTATGTTTTTCCGGTTCCGAAAGCTAAGGTGGGTTATCAAAATGACGGAATTTTGGTTTTAAATACAATTTTTATTAAAAAACATATTATTTTCTAATTGACAACTTTCTTAAAGTGAGGAACCCCCAATTTAAAACCCTTATATTCAAGTCAGACCCGCAACTAGACTTTATCCTAATTATAAAAAATTAACAGATTTTTAATTTCCCTTTCCAAATATTCCCTTTTTTGAGTTTCCTTCCTTCACCTATAGGAAATACCTATAACTTAATTTTAACTCAAGATTCAGACTTCTTTATAATGAACGTAATCTTTTTTCAGGATATAAGACATCTAACTCTGACAAAGATTTCCCTAAGTTATCTCTAAACTTGCGCCTTTTATCATCAAAGCTTCTCCTTTTAAAATATATTTTTAAATATTTGATCTGTTTTCTTTTGGTATTGGGTTGGGAAAAGGTTTTGCCATTAATCGTGGCCCTCAAAAAAACTAGGGGGGAGGGAAAGGGCGCGAGGAAATAAAAGGGAAAAATAGACTTTCATATGCTATGGGTTTTTAAAAGAAGGGTTCAAAAATATTTTGGGGTTGAATTTGTCACCTAATAAAATGATTTTACGATTCCATGAATACATTAAATAACGCGACCGGGAAAAGAAACCAAAAGTGTTATGACATTAACTGTTCCCAAAAAACGATATCATTTAATTTTGGGATTTTTAAAATGTACCCCTTGGCTATCGATGGTACCTGGAAAAAAGGGGGGCC
The DNA here is from genome assembly GCA_019973955.1 of Trichonephila inaurata madagascariensis. Taxonomy (NCBI): domain Eukaryota; kingdom Metazoa; phylum Arthropoda; class Arachnida; order Araneae; family Nephilidae; genus Trichonephila; species Trichonephila inaurata. Next base: position 40,218 of record BMAV01009114.1, on the reverse strand, counting down.
ATACTCATATAAATGGTTTTGTTACGGCTTTGGGGGTTTGGGAATTTGGGAAAGGGTTTGTTGATACTAAAAATATTGTCGTGGAAATGCTAAAAAATTTTTAAACAAAAAAGTATAAAAAGGTTTGAGTGTTCGGAAAGTTACATTTTTTAAATAGTGGGGGAAAAGGGGAGTTGAAAAAGGTACTTCTTTTTTTTTTGATCCATCGCTAAAAGGGCTTTTAAAATTTTGATATCCCTTTTTGGGGACTCTAAAGCATACAAAGCATTTTTAAAACCCAAAAACCCCAAAGATATGTCAAAAAAATTTGGGAATGTGTTAGTCATGTTGTGTGAGAAAATGATTGGGCTTTAAAAATTTAAAAAGAAAAAACAGCATGGGGACAAAAAAATTTGGATCCCATAATGGGGGGGTAAATACATAAATAGACAAATTTTAAAAAATACTATGTTTTGGCTAACAAAACAATTTGGAAACTTGTCAGCCATAAGGCAAGCTATTTGGGCTGTTTTTTTTTAAAAAATCTGCAAAATTTGGGAATCTACGACACGGTTTATGCCCCGTGGGAGATGACTTGTGGTGTAAAATTTATGCCCAAAACCCGAAAGGTTCCACATAAAAGCATCCTTTTTTCCATTGCAATTGGGAAAATTCGAAAAAAAAAGTTTTTAAAAATTCCCAGTCTTAAAATTTTTTATCTAAATGCTACTTAAAAAAAAAGTTTTTTAATAAAATAGTATTTGGTGTATAATTAAAAAAATTTGAATTTGTGAAATTTGGGGAATTTTAAAAAACTACAGTATATGAAGCTATATATTTATATAATGAAAGCTTTATTCCCAAAATTAAAAGTTTTAGTTATTCCTTTTTAAATTCCGGGGTTTTCAAATGTCGAGCTTTTTGGAAGTAGATTATGCGTGTATTAAAAAAGCAGAATAGGGGTTTTTTAATGAACCGAAGCTAAAATTTAAAAAAACAAACAATTAAAATGTAGACAAGAAGATGATTTTGAAATGAAAAAGAACCCAAGTTATAGTTCTGGTATGCTTTATTTAAAATGGAAAATTTTTTACTTTAAACCCATTTTCTAAAAAGGTGTAAATTTCAACAAAAAGGAAAACATTTTTGAAAACATCCTTATTTTTACCCAAAAATTTTTCAATGTTTAAAACAATAAAAAATGAATTTTTTTAATGAGAGATTTTTTTAAAAAAAATTATTCAAAAATATTTATGGATTAAAAATGTACAAAAATTTTTAAACCCTTTTAAAAAATTTTGACGTGTTCCCCAATATAAATTTTTTTAAAAAAACTAATCAAAATTTTAAAAAATTCCCAAAAAATAAAAAAAACAATACAATGAATACAAAAAAAAAAATTCTTGACTGTACAATCCAATTTTAAAAAATTTCCTTAAACTTGGCCCTTTTTTAACATTACGGAAAGGGAAAAATGCTGCGGGGAAGTGCCCCCCTTAATTCAATGGGGAACGGGTTTATATAATTTCCCGGAATGTACAGAAATGTTTTCTAATCCCGAACAATGAGACAATCAAAAGGGTTAAGAATTTAACAAATAAATTCTTTTGGATTTAAACCCAACTTTGCATTTGGGGCTCAATTATAAAAACGAGTAAAAAAGTTTTAATAAAAGGGAAAATTCAAGATAAAACCCTTTTTCTGGGGGTGAGAACTGAAAAATTTAAACCATACATATAATTTGGGAACAACTTAGTGCTGTTAACCTAAAAATTTAATACCGAGCAATGGCCGGTTTTTCTGCAACCATTACACGTTGGGCGTAAAATTATGACGTGGTGGGCCCCAAAATGAAAAAAGGGACAGAGGGGGAAAGGGGGTTTTTACAAAAGTCCACTATTTTTAAAAAACGTTTTTGGGCAAAACCCATTTACATAAAATAACTAGAAACTAACAGTTGACAAAAGAATTGAAAGGGATCGGGCGCATGCCATTACGTCCCACATTTCCCGGAAACTTGGCCATCACTAAAGATTATTCTGTACCCCGGGGAGGGCGCGAAAGTTTTTTACGGGTTTATGGAAGAGTCTAAATAAGGGGGGGTGACAAAAATATAAATTCTGGGATAATATAAAAATGTATACAAAAATCACTAACATACACACAAAAAGGAAAAAGAAAAATTAAAAATTTAAAGTAGAGAAAGTATAGAATAAAAAAACCATTTGTTGTAACGTTTATTCCCAAAATAGTTAAAAACATTTTTAGAAAATAACATCCCAAACATATAATATAAAAATTTTTAAAGACAATTGGGGCCCATGCGAAAATTTTAATCCCTGAAAATACATAGTAATAAAAAATAAAAAGTAAAGAAGAAATTAAACCTACAGTGCAAAAAGCGGGGAAAAAATTTTGAAATTCACCAAACCAAAAAATTTTGGGGGTAAAAAAATTTTTTGGACTAAACGGGAAAACCCTTTTAAATAATTTCAAAAAGGTCCCCTAAATTTTGGCCAAAAGGATATATATATATATATATATTTTTGTGTGTGTGTGTGTGTGTGTAATAATTCCATCTAACATACTTTTAATTAACTCTTTAATGATCTATAAATTCTTTAATTTTTGGTTTTTAAAAAAACCTTTTTAATCTTAATCCGTAACGACTAAACCGGGTTTTCCCCCGCGCATTTTAGCCAATCAGATGCTTAAAAGGGAAAACGCCTATTCAACGTAATCCCTTCTTTTTCCTTTTCCCCCATCACGTAAAAATTGTAAATACTTCTGTTTTTTTTTTCTTTTTTTGTTGGTTCCTCCCCAAAAAAACCCCTTGTCTATCCTTTTTAGCGTAATAAAATTTTGCTTTAATCTGGTTTATGTGTCCATAATAAAAGGGGGTAAAGCTTTTGGGAAAACGTCATTACTAAATCAACATTGATACTTACTCTACACCGGGCCCAAAACTACTTCAATTTTACAAAAGGGCGGTTGGGGTAGTTTCCCCGCCGTGAAATATGCTACAAAAAAAGAAATGAAAATGGGCGTTCCCAAACGACAACAAAAAAACAACAACAACAAAAAAACCTTTATCCCTTTCGAAAAAATTTTGATGTTTCAACTTCTTTATTAGCGGGGGGGAAAACCCCGTTCAAGTATGTGCCGAAAGGCTTCTTTCATCAAAAATAAAACCTTTTAACAGATTTTGTGTTTCTTCGAAAAGAGCAATCTCCCCAGAAAAAGTGAAAATTGTTAAATGTGTTTCCAAATTGAAAGGTGAATGCCGAGCTCAGCGGTGTTTAAAAATGTGTTTTTATATTAAAAATATTATTTTGAAAAAAAATTTTTCTTTCAAAATTTTTTTACGTATGATTTTTTTAAAGTGATTCCCGATTTTTTATATTTTTATGCTTTCATTTCATGAAAAAAATTTTTTTGATATATTTTTTAAAAGTGTTTCAAAAAAATGTTTTTTAAATTTTGTTTTTAATTATTTAATATCTATTGAAATAAATTTAAAAATTTAAAAACTTTAATGTTTGATATTTTGAATTTTTAAAAATTAATAGATCAAATGTTTTTTTTTTTTTGTTTTAAATTTAAATTTTTTATTTTGGTATTTTTATTTTTGGGAATTTTAAATTTTTAAGTTAAAAAGGTTTTAATTTCTGTATGATTCTCAGATCTGGTTTTAAAAAGGCGAATAATGAGCAATATAATTTTCTACCAACCAAACCCCCAATGAACCATATAGGGAAACCCTTTGGGTTCCCCGAATTGGGGAAAGAAAAAATAAAAACCGGGGTTTGACTATTTTAATAAATGCATGTACACTCAATTAAAGATGATGGGTTTGGGAAAAAAGTAAACATATCAAAATAATCCAAAAGGGTCTGCATTAACCCATTATATCAACTCTTGCCTTTAAAATTTCAAGTTTTGGGGGAACTTTGTTCGATTCTTATGGGAAATTTTTTTTAAAAACCCAATGTTTTAAGTTTGCAGATTTTCCCAATAAATTTAAAAAAATAATTTAGGGGCAATATTTTCAAAAAAAATTTATGGTAGACAATTGGGGCTAAACTCCCCAACTCATTTTGGGGGGACATACAAGGGGTGCCCCCCAATATTGAACAATTAAGACAATAAACCCCTACCTCACCCACAGAATGGCTCCGGGGGGCTACACGCTTAATGAAAACACAAGCCCCTAAACCGAAAAAAATACTTTTAGACAAATATGCCCATTCGGCCCGGAAAAAAATGCTTTTGTACCTCAAAATCATCAATTTTTGGCCCCCAAATTTTCCCAAAATTTTAATAGAACGCATCCCCCCATCCCCAAAACCGCATTCTCATAACTTTAACAACCCAGGATTTAGGGCCCCAAACCCCCAAAAAAATTTTCAACATGGACTGCCAATATCCATGTAGTATTTGGGAAAACAAAATTCCAAGCTTATCTTGGAAACTTTCGATTCCCTTTTCAACATCTTTGGGAAAACCCCCCTTGTGCCTCCCTTTCTAACACCCGTTTTTCCCGACTCAGAACCCCTTTAGAATAACAAAAAAAAATCGGGAAAAACACCCTTCTACCGGGGGCCCTTTTTGCACAATTACAAATGTCCCGGAAAATTCATCATTGCCGCCTAGCCCAAAGGGGCAATTTACCTAAAAAAAAAACAATGTAAATATTGTTATTGTTTTGGGTCCCCTATCTTTTTTTTCTGCAAGGGTATTTAAAGTCTTAGATTACCACCAAACAACCAGGCCTGGACTATTAACCCAAAGCCCATGGCAATTTTCAATTAAACAATCTATGCAAAGCTTATTTAACAATTGGACAGGTAGAGAGACACATAAATCTGTATATAATTAGTAGTAGTCTACCTTATATTATTCTAGGACTACCAGAATGTAGTCAATATAAATTTGTTATTGATTGTGAAAAAATAACCACTACACAAAATGGACAAATCATTGTAAATAATCAGAATCCACTCACTAAACAAATTTCATTACATATACAGGAAGAGTTAGTCAATACCTCAGAGAAAGTTTTCTCACCTCTGACTGTTAAAGAACTATCTTCTAACCTGATACAACTTCTTTCAGAATACTCTCTTGTGTTTTCTAAAAATAAGTATGATGTAGGTAAAATAAGAATGGAACCCCCTAGAATTAATTTAACATCAGACCTCCCAATTTCTCAGCGAGCTTATAGAACTTCAGCCACTTCAGAAGCCGAGATTAATAAACAAATACAAAATTTATTAGCTGCAGGTTTAATTAAAGAATCCAATAGTTGTTATTCTTCCCCTGTTACTTTAGCATATAAGAGAGATAAAAAATAAAAAACCAGATTATGTATTGACTATAGAAAACTTCATGCAATTTGTAAGACAGATGCAGAACTATTACCTCGAATAGACTCCCTGCTAGATAAATTGAATAGTAATAAATTTTTTTCTACGCTGGATTTGCAAGCGGGTACTGGCACATTCCTCTGCATGATAAAGATAAAGAAAAATTAGCTTTTATTACAACTGAAGGCTTATATGAATTTAAAGCTCTTCCTTTTGGTTTTCGAAATGCCCCAGCAATTTTTAATCGTACTATTCGTAAAATTTTAACTAAACATAAGTGTTCAAATTTTGCTTGTCACTATTTCGATGATATAGTTATTTTTTCAAATTCTTTGGAAGAACATTATGCTCATTTAAGAAAAATATTCAAAATTTGTGAGGAAGAAAACATTAAATTAAAATTTTCAAAATGTGTTTTTGCAAAAAATAAGATAAACTTTTTAGGCTATGAAATTAAAGAAGGTCGCATTACTCCTGATAATCAAAATATTGAAACTATTAAAAATTACAACCTCCCAAAAAAGTTAAACAACTTCAAAGTTTCCTGTTCTGTAAATGTTTATAACAAATTCATTCATTTCTATGCCAAAAATTTGAGAACCTATAAACCAACTACTAAAGAAAAAATAAACAATGGGATTGGGCTCCCGGGAAAGTCAAACACATTTGAATTATTAAAAAAAAAATTAGTAACTAAACCTGTATTACAATTATATGATCCTAAATTACCTCTACATGTTTTCTGTGACGCCTCGCTGAACGCTATTGAGTTATTTCGAAACAACCTGATAATTCTGGCACTCTTCACCCAGTATCTTATCATTCTAGAACTTACGTGATTATGAAAAAAATTATTGTATCACAGAATTGGAATGTTTGGCCATATTAGATGCTCTTTTTTGATAAGTTTTATTATTATTTACATGGTAAAAAATTCATACTCCACACTGATCATGCTGTTCTTGTTTGGCTTAAAATGTGAAAAAATTTAAGGAGATCATTCAAACTATTCGCAGTAAATCTACTGTGTATTCCTTTGCTGGAGAGCAAAAGCAGATCTGATGTTGCAAAACACGAATATTTGTCTCGCAAATGTGCATCCTCAAATCAGGCTGCATGTTACTCTGCTGCGCCCCAGCATGTTTATGTCATTCTTGTTCATTTTTCTCCTTGTTGATACCCGTTCTTGCTCAGTTTATGCAGTTACACTCGTTGCACTACTTTTGCCTTGCAAGTATGATGACTTAAGTTTCTGCAAGCCATAATCTTTAGCGTAGTGAAGCCAAATGACTGTACACGATTAAAGTTAAAACAAAAAAGATATTAAATTTCAAAACATTAAAAAAGGAAAATCAGGAACACAAAGAAAGAGAAAAATAAAAAACGCTAATTAAATATTTAGGTTTGCATCAATCGACACAGCTCAATTCCAACGCAATGAGAGGCTCAAGATATCTTCAATTAACAATTCGAAGTAATTATTATCAACACATTTAAGGGCCTATATTTAAAATAGAGTGGCTTATCTATAGACACCAACCGTTTTCTTTTATACACAGCGTATAACACACCTCCATGAATTTCAATCTTATTTTTGTGTTAAAGGGCACGTTATACGCCGGATTTTATGGTATTTGTTTTCGGGTACTTAAATATCAGCATCACCCCAGCCACAGCTGCCATGAATCACATAATTTTTCCATCCAAATGTGTGATTTTTTTCATAAAACAAAAGCTGGAATCTTTGTTTAGATATTAAGGAGCGCGTGGCACCAATTTTGTTAAGGTGGATGCTAATACATAAGTACTGTTGCGTTTCAGAGCAGAAGTCATTAATTGCGATCTTTTGAGAAATTTTGATGGTCCCCATAAAATTGTGGCATTATTGACACTTTTATGAAGTTCGCTTTAAAAATGAGCAAAAAAAAAAAAAAAAAAAAAACATATTATGGAACATCGATTTTACTTTACTAAAAACTTTTAGTTGTTACTTTTAACAAATTTCAGATTTACCATCGAAATTTGAAAGTCACCTATAATCATAAGTAGTAAATTCATGGCAAAACACTTCAGTCTAGATCGTCGGTTTGTAAAAAGTTTTTCTGCGAAGCTTTTGTTTCTAGGGTATGGAAACATAAATAAAGATGTAAATATAGCTGTAGTGATTCGCCATATAGTGGTCAATCCTAATAGAGGTTCACAAAAATTATGAAGTTATACGTTAGGTGGTTCACGAAGTGCTGAAGGTTGGCAACTGCCGTTATAGAGAAGCACAAGAGAAAATTTTTGTATTTGTACAAAGAACTGAAGCAACACAAATGTTCCACCATATAAACACTGTAAAATTAACCCTTTTTAACCCTCGCCAAAAGAGCCATTTTTAAGTTTATTTTAAACTTGGCACCTCACCCATGGAGACAATGTCAATAATTTGTATTCATAACAACATGGGACAAAAAAATCATAATAACTTGGAGTATCCTGTTAAATTACAAATGAAATCTGCTTAAAGATTTATTTATGTATATTTACACATATTTTTGCAAAAAATCATACCTCAAGGGCAAGCGAGTAAAAGATATTAGAAATGTGATTTTTCTTTTCTTTTAACCAAACTGAGCCACAGGAATGAATGGCTGAGTACGCCAGGGTATAACAACAAAGTGTTAAAAGCTATAAAAAATTAAAGTTCATTTTATAAAATCAACAAAACAGTTTCAAAGAAAGGTACCGTTACAACTATGTCAACCCCAATTTTGTATGTACGTACACGGCGAATTGGCAACCATGTGCTTCCTTTCGTATAATGTTGCCAATACGCGGTTTTGATAATACATAAATACCAAAACGAATGCAAAATATATATCGTGAAAAATCTTAACTCTCCTTAGTTGTATATTTGCAGTAAATACCCAAATAATATTTTGAAATTACACTACACAGATCCTTTGGTGAGTCTAATGTTATTGCCCCCAACTTTTAGAAATTTCTGCAACAACTACTTAGTGGAAAAAATTTACAGTCAAGAGCAAAAAAAAAAAAATTATTGTGTATAATCAGGCATAGAATGGTTTTACCTTATTGAATGCATATTGCAGCATTTGGTGATGTCATTTGATTTTAGGTAAAAAGTCGACTAAAAAAACAACATAAAGTACAAAAAAATAAAAATTATATACTAATTTAATTTAGGATCACTGGAGAAAGTTAAAATAGGTGGAGGATTTCAATCGGTACGCTACTTGTTTGTAGAGAGATTTTGAAATCACACCAAACAGATCTGTATCATACAAAATTTAAATTAGTATTTTATATATAAAATTTGTCCAAAAAAATATATCCCAAGCTTAAAAATAAATTCAAAAACGAAATATAATACTAACGTTAATTAACATAAAAAGAACTGAACTATCTTTATCATTGAGGAAGCATAATTTGAAAAAATGATTACAATCTTAAGACCACCTGCTTCCTCGACACATATTTCAGCCATCTGTCTGTTTTGCTTGTTCCCTGATGCCTATTCCAAATTGACGTGGAACTATCCCTCGCATTGGTTTTGCATGGTCAGTATGATGACCTAAGTTCGATTTTCTGCGAAGCAATTTTATGTACTAAAGCCAATTGACACTGCACTTAAAAAGGTTAAAACAAAATCATATGAAATTTCAAAACAGCTTTGAGTGGCCCTAGTATCCAAATTCCTTTGGGGGCCCTTTTTCAGATATGAGCACCATGTTAGTGGGACCATAATAACTTGGGAGTATTCTGTTAACAAAATATATTTATATTATAAATGAGTGTTTTTTTTTTTCTTTCTTTTTAATTAGACTGAGCCACAGGAATGTGTGGCTGAGTTCAGCTTAAATGTTAAAAAGCTATAATGTTAAAGCTTAAGTAACAAACTTAAATGTTAAAAATACTATAAAAAAATTAAAGTTCAACATTTTGATAAGATCAAAACTGTTCCAAAGGTACTATTACAACTATGTCAACCCCGATTTTGTATGTGGCATACAGGGTGAATTGGCAAGCATGTGCTTCTTTCTATATAATGTTGCCAATACGGTTTCGATAATATATAAATATCACAGCAAACACAAAATATACATAAAAAATCTTAATGATCCCATTTGTATTTCAGAGTAATATCAAATAAAATGTTGAAATCAAACAAAATAGATCCTTTGCGAGTCTAATGTTATTGCTCCAACTTTTAGAAATTTCAACAACTACTCAGAGGAAAAATTCATAGCCAAGAGCAAAAAATATTATTGTGTACAAACAGTCATAGAATGTTTTTCCCTTAGTGAATGCATGTTGTAGCCTTTGGTGATGTCTTTTTGATTTTAGGTAAAAGGTCGACTAAAAACAACATAAGAACGAAAAAATAAAAATTATATATTAATTTAGTTTAGGATCACTGAAGAAAGATAAAATAGATGGAAGATTTCAATCGGTACAGTACTCCTTTGTGGAGAGATTTTGAAATCACGCCAAACAGATCTATAGCATACAGAACTAAAATTAGTATTTTAAAAATAAATATCCCGAGCTTAAAAATAAATTGATAAACAAAATACAATACTAAAGCTAATTGACATAAAAAGAACTGAACTCGTGCTAATTTGATATCGGGGGTAGTAGCGCCAAGCTGTTGTTTATGTTCGCCAAGATGAGCGATAATATTACAATATGGTTACCTTAATATTTTTATCGTCTGTCGATGTGGTTGCCATGGGGATAACGTATATTAGAAATAACTTTAATTCGTTTTTTCCCGCTGTAACCCTTTACTTTCAGACGATATTAATAAAAATTTCTTATTTCTGTTAGAATTTAAACATTTTCAGTGTAATTTTTCTATTGCTTGTGTCTTCTGTTTAATTCTCTATTTTCGAATATGGATATTTCTAAAATGAGTGAGTACTAGAATATTTATTTCTTAAAAGAATAAGAGTTGTGCTTTTAATTATCGCTATAAATCGTTTATTTCCGTTTTAAAAATGTTTTTTTTTTACATTCTTTGTTCGATGAAATTCGTTGAAGGAACTTACAATGCAAGTTTCTCATATTGCAAGCTTTCACTACTATGTAAGTGATATTCTAAATTACTTTTAACATACATTATGTAATTATTTTATTCATAATGAAAAAAAATGCAATTATTACTATGGGTAATATAATCCTATAATATTCGTTATTTATAATTGTTTCTTTTAGCATTTATTTATAAATATTATTACATATATTTTGTTATTTATTTATAATTAATATTGTTATTTATTTATAATTATTATTATTTAATTATAATTATTATCTTATTCATTTATAACTATTTTTGTTGTTTATTTATAGCTATTCTTATGTTATTTATTTATAGTTCTGTATTACGAGTTCTCTTATGCATTATTTTAATTTTTTTACAGTTCGACAATTATTCTTTTTAATAATTACTATTTAATTATATTATGATTATTGTTTCTAATAACCGTTATATAATCGTACTATATGAATATTACATAAAATTACGATAAAAGAATATTATGAGCTTATTATATGCTGCTTATAATACTATTATTAGTACATGTTACTTTTTATTACATATTAATCATTATTTATTGATTGATTTAGGTTATTCTCAATCTCTTCCTATATCCTTTATTTGAAATACATTTAAATGTATTTCAAAACATTTCTTTAAAATTGTGTATCATTAAACTACCGCTAGGCCGCCATATCAGTCCAGCAGCACTTGGCGCTATATTACCCCCGTTATCAAATTAGTTCCACTGAACTAACTTGATCAATCAAAAAGCATAATTTGAAAAAATAATTACAATCCTACGACCACCTGGTTCCTCAACACGTATTTGAACCATCTGTTTTGCTTTTTTCGTTGATGTTTATTCCAATTTGACGTGGAATTATCCTCTCCTGCTTTTGCGTGACTAGTATCATGACCTAAGTTCATTTTTGCAAAAACAATTTTATGTACTGAAACCGATTAACTGCACTTAAAAGGTTTTAAAAAAACATATGAAATTGCAAAACAGCTCTGAGTGGGCCTTGTATCCAAATTCCTTTGTGGCCTTTCTCTGGGTAAAATAAGCGGGAAAAATTTTAATCGGTACGCTACTCGCATTTGTGGAGATCAGCGGCCAGTCTCGGTTATCCAAACTGTAACTATTTGGCAGAAAAAAAAAAGTAGAGAGTATAGTATAAGTAGATCTAGAATCTTCATCTTCGCTTAATAAAGAGAAATAAATTTAGCTTAAAATTATATAAAAGAAACACAATGTAAAATATAAGCAAATTCGTAAACATCGCGTGATAATGCTATCCGATTGTTGCCAAACCAACAAAACAAAATTTGAATTGTTAAAAGAATAATTTTAGAATAACTGATTTATATTAGAAAAATAATCCTAATTACGTATCAAAGAACGAAAAATGTATAAATATAACAATCAGCGGACATAACTATAGTAAAAATATGTATTAATCACGAAAACAATGCGTGCAAAGTATAAATTTTCGCATTCAGAGAGAATCGTGACAACATATGACGTCATAACACTGGAAAATCATTTAAAAATTAAATTTTAAAAAATTTAGAAAGAATTACGAAATAATAAGTATCTAAGAACCCGTCCGGATTCAAATGCAACGTTTTGTCAAAATTTCAGAGGAAATGGTCTAGTAGTTTCGGAGATTAGCGGCTTTGAACAAACACACATTACATTTTTATTTATATAGATTGTAGTTCTCATGTCCGTCTTATTTCTCTCAAGGGCAGAAAAGCTTCTTTCTGCAGTACAGTTTGTCACAGGAAGAGTCAAGTAAGTCATCATTGCGATTTTTAAATTTTGGAAGGTACTTTTTCCAACTTGTTTTTCCTGATGTTGGAAAAGATTCCTCTTGTTATTTTTTCCACCTTCATATACATTTTGAAATGTTGACACTATTGCACAAATTGTTCTTCATCGATATCTTTGGGGTAGCTTTGAACCAAGTATTTTGCCTGTTTTGTGACTTCTTTTCATGAAAATTTCTGAATATCTCGAATCTTGTGTTGAGAATTTCATAGAAATCCCTTCCTTTGTTTAATTGTGCTTCAAGATTGTCAATAATTGGCAAGAAAACTCCGGCTCTAAATCTATCTCTTGGAGACATTCTCTAAAAATCTGGGTCTCTTTTCTCATTTGAAATTTTTTTTCCTTTTTCTGATTTTTTCAGATTTGGGCTCAGACACGTTAACTAGTTGCAATCCTCTTGCCTAGTAATCATCAAAGTTGGATCTTTATTCAGATAAAAACAAAGATAACGTCTGTAACTCCTTAGGAGCGCAGAGGAGATCAAGCTCTTCCCTTTTCAGTATCTCACTGATCTGGCGAAGAAGTAATGAACAAAAGTTGAAAAGTGAGCATAGATTTCTTATGTTATAATCTTTGAGTGAAACTAGATGGTATTCCTGGGCAGATGATCTCAGAGCTCAAGTTACGTAGTAATGAAAACAAGAATGCCCTTGAAGATTTAATTGAAGACAATACTTAGACACTTGACTCGCGAGTTACAGCTGAAGGATTCCGCAAAACACACTAAAAAGTTTTCAGACTACTTTATTAATGGGGATTTGGGTCGAGATCCTATAAAGGGTACATTCCATCTATGAGTAGATGACGAAAAAATCTGTTAAGTCCTTGAACAAAAGAAAAGAATAAAGTAGCTTCTGTGCAGGCTTTTTCCGCAGCAAAACAACCAGCTAAATTTTTGGAATGGGCTGCACATGGTACGAACTGAGCAAAGACATTTTTTCTCATATTCTCGACTGAAGACCTGAGTACACTCCTGACATGTTGGAAGCATTCTCGTAACTTTGGCCCCGACAGATTCTCAAATTTAGTTTAAGTTCTTCAAGCAAGTTGAGGGGTGCTTCTTCCATAACTTGAGCTTTATGAGAGACGCCTGATAACACTCGTACAAGGCGCCCATTGGAGCAGGCTTTTCTACCAGAAACGTATCGAATTGCTACAGCCAACTGGTCGGCCAACCTCAGGTTGAAGAAGAAGGCAATAGAAATAAAATACCTGGCCTTTCAATTTTGAATAGAGGAGCCAGTTCGACTTACGCTTCTCTCCACTCGGTAGATCACCAAAAAATAATTTTGTTGAAAGTTTGCGCTTAATTTTGACGCCTTCCTAACAATGCTCGGAATTAGAAAAATCTGCTTCTAAGTCTTGAGAGTTAAATTTGAGTTAAGTATTTTGGATATGTGTACATTATCTTTTATATTCCATGTGCCAGAGTCATGCAGCGCAAAGCCACTATCAAGAACAGTGTAACGTATAGGCATGGCAATGTCCGAGTAGGTGACAGATTCAGTCTGGGACGTTGATGGTAGTCCATAATTATAGTTTCCGTTCCAGTTTTCTCTTCCACTGGATGAACAAGCTTGGGAATCTGAGAGTTCAGTTTCAATTGACTCAAGATTTGAAACAAAAAATACTTGTTACGTCAGACACTTTTTTTTTTTTTTGCTGATTTTCAGCTGATCTTTTACGGAATCTGAGTTTTTTCTTAAGACTCATTTTATTTTAGAAATATACTATAATGCCTGCAGTTATAGTCATGAAATTGAAAAATGTACCAGTAAATTGAAATCGGGTCATTCCAACCCTCTTTTTATTAGCCCTTAAGCAGGTCATAAAATAAGGAATGTGTTTCTGTCGCTTCTGTTGGGGGATGTTGTGTCCACTCAAAGGAATGTTTTCCCACCGGCTGTATTTTTACCAATAAAATGGACTTTACCCGCTTTAGGAATAATCCGAAGATTTTTACTGATTTTCTAAAAAACTTTGTGTGTGTGTTAACGCTAAACAATTTACTACAAGAGTAATTGTCTTAAGCCAGTCTGATGTTTAAATATGTAAGTAAATACAGAGAAATTTTTCAATGTGCATATTTATAAATGAAAGGGAAAAAATATTTTTTTAGTAAACATATTTAATTTTTACTAATACAAAGAGGAAGAAATCTTAAAAGCTGCAAATGTCTCTTAAAGCACAGAGTAAAACAGCAAACCTCAACAAAATATTTAGCAGTTTGTATTTCTGAATCTTACTGACACGATAATTTATTAATAAAACTAGTAAACTAAAGCAGGGGCGTACACATATTTTTTTACGGGATTAAAATTAAATTTTTTTAAAAAAGAGATAAAAAGTGCTGAGGCATAATCTTTAAGCTAAAGATTAAAAAAATGCTAGTCTATGAGGGAAAAAAGGGAGGGATATTGAACCCTCCGTCCTTGTGTATAGATATCCTGCTTAGAATCTAAGGGAATTCATGATACTAAAAAGAGTGTTGTAAACTGCGATAAAGCAGTGCTTCTCAAACTTTCAATATCTGCGACCCAATTTTCAGTCATAATTTTCATCGCGCCCTCCTCATACAATAACAATGCATTAAATGTAATTATAATGTACTTTGATGGTAAAATTATAATGCAATACGACTTTAATTATAAACCGTATTAATTATCAAGATCAATATTTTGTATATGACAAGCCTAGGGGAGGGACTACTAAATACTATACTTATTTATAACTGAATATTGATAAATTAATTATCAAATGCTGTGTGCAATACTGATACATTTATAAGTAGTGTGTATTATATCAGTGTGAATATATTTATTTCATTATATAAGAATGTATTTTACTTTGTAATTATTTTATTAAATTAATAATTATTTTAAATCTTTTACTTTTGATTTTCCGCAATATGCTCCCAAGTAAGGTTATCATACCCTTCTTGGGGGACACGTCCCACAGTTTGAAAAACGTTATGATAAAGATTTTATTTCGAGTTTGAGAACAATTTAATAACAGTATACATGAAACAAAATATGATTTGGGAAAGAAAAGCCAAGCCATTTACATAATAATTGGTCCGATAGCGAAACGTAGATTTGATAATTTAGATATAAAAATTAAAAAGAATAATTGGCCTTTTAATAAATACTAGGCGGTTCTCTATGTAATTTCAATTTTTTCTCTTTTTTTCATTCTCCAATCTTTGCGCTCTAGGCATGTGCCTAAGCGGGCATGAAGAAACTACTAGTACTTCCCGAACTTGAAAAAATCAGGCGAAGAAAAAGTTATGCAAGAACTTATTTCCATAATTATTATGTACCCTGATGTGACTTCATTTGATAAACTGAACTTCTCCCAATTCGATTGGAAGAAGTTGAAGAATTTGAAATGCAACTGTGCTTGATTTCAAGTCTAGTTCAATATAGATTCAAAAATTTATTAAAACAAGAAAAATGTTGGAATTGATTGAAACAGAAAATTAACAAGCAATATAAGAAAAAATGTCAGTAACGAAATTTTTGAAACATGGAATTCGATTCCAGATACATTTAACTGTTTGAAGAAGCTGGCTCATGCTTTTTTATAACCATATTTTCATCTACCTATATTCCCGAGAATCATTATTTTCAGAGATGTATAACATTTAAGACTCACTTAGAAAACCATTTGGCAGATGACTCTAATTCAGCATGTGTTCTGCTAAAAGTAACATTTTACAATCCTAATGTAAGTTATTTGTCATCTGATCGGCAACAACAGAAGTCACACTAATGTTACTTTAACCCTTAACTTCTCAATTTTTTAAATTTCTATGAAAAAATTATATCAGCTAGTTCTCAAGTAATAATAAAAGGGAAAAATATGAAAAAAAATTAAGTAGTTTTAAATTGAATTTCAGTCATTTTTTTTTTGTAGCAAAAGTGCAACATTGCGCAGTAGTGCTGTAAATTACAAATTTTTTTTATATGAGGATTTTATTATTCATCAAAAAATGTTTAAATTTCTTACCTGGTAATTTATTTCGTCAATAAACAAGAGGAAGCATGAAATATAACGGATTCTTTTTATAGCAAAAACACAGTCCTTGAGGCGGCAGAGATTTTATAATTGTTGTGATTTCTGAAAAAAATGTACTTCCATCTAGTGACAAAATTAGCATGTATTTCGTTGCAGTAATCTTTTTTTTCTCAGATAAGTGATTTGTAGGTAATTTAAAAAAATATTGATTCTGTTAAATTAAAATTAATCATATGTTGCAGAAATGCAACAGTACGAAGTTAAGGGTTAATTTGAATTACACGTAAATCCAAAACGTTTACTGTTATACAGTGCAAAATGTATTTTTAATAGTAAGTAAAGAGTTTTGAGTGGTTAGTATTTAATTTTATTATATTCCCAAAAATCATAAGTCAAAATTATTTGACGGCACGTCTATACCCCATTAAACACTTTTTTAGAAAAAATGACACGTTGATCCAAAAAGATTCGCCACCCCTGAACTAGGAGGTGTTGGTTCTCAGGGCCCTCTGGATTCTTCTAGAAATTAGGGTATATCTCTACTAATTTCACGTTCTGTGACACGTGCGGATTTTTCTGGAAGTTTCCGCCGGGTCTATAAATAGAGCAGTGCCAGCCACCACCAGTCAGTCTTGATTCAACTTGCGATTAGTGAGCATTGTTTTGATTACCGATTAGCTCGGCTGTGCTTGTGAATAATCTTTTACATACGTGTATTTTAAACACTGATAATTGTGTTTGATTGCTGATGAAGGTTTAAAGACCTTCGGACATTTACTCTGTGAATATTGCTGTAGAATCCTGTATTTAAAGAATTGGATTTCCGATAATAAATTCGCATCGCTCATAAAGAACCATTATTTTTGTTTTGCATAAAATCCTCGAGTCCCGATCGACGTAACAATTAGGTTCTGGGGGGAGGGGGAATTTTTTAATTATTTTTCCCAGTGTCATTGTGGTCTATATAGTATTAATAACCAGAAGAATTTAATATTTAAAGATAAAAATAATTCGGGTCTTAAAGGGATATACCGAAGATGGCCCTGCTCTTTAATAATAATAAAAAAAACTATCACTCACTTCCCATGATTTTGAGTGGTGATTTTAATTTTAACATCAGTTTCCCAAAAGCTGAGCCGCTCGTAGCTTTTTTGAAAGATGCACTCTCAAGCTCGAAATGAACACAAATCAAAATGTTTCGACAACTAAGAGTGCTTCAAAATTTTGCTTACAGTTTGTAAGTAAAATTTTAACAAAGAATACAATAATTTGTACAAACTAATACATATTTCTTCTACATATATTTCTGAAAGCATAGCAAATATTTTGATATACATTAATAATATAAGAAACATCTGGAAAATTATATTTAAATATGAGGAGAAATACAAAAGTTATATAGTATAATTCAGTGCTTCTCAAACTTTCAATACAGCGACCCAATTTTCAATCATAATTTTTATCGCGCCCCCCTTATATAATAATAATAATAATATATTGAATGCAAGAATAATGTACTTTGACGCTAAAGCTATAATATGATCTTAATTCTTCCCGTACAAATTAATAAGATAAGTATTAAATTTTTTATATGTGTTACTCTTAAAAGAAATACATATTTTAAGTTAATTACTTTTAAGTAATAGGATAATTATGTTATTTTTCTTTCTCTAATTTTTAAATTGAAACAGATTGAGAAATGATATTTAATTAAAGATTTATTTCCTTCATCATCCATTTCTTAAAGTACAAATGTCATTAAAAAATAGTCTAATCTATGTTGCTCTTTATCATATCCATTACATCTGGCTTTCGCGCGAACGTTCACGTGAGTCAAGGTAACCTAACGGACGTCTGCACAAAACATGTAAAAATGCTGTACCTCGTACAATTTTAGCAAGTCTTGGCCGAATCGATTAGCTACTGAATCTCTCTTGAATGTGCATTTCATAATTCACGGCATTAAGTATTTACGGCAGTGGATTAAAACAAAATCATAGATATATTTTTAAATCGCAGCGAGCATTCGACGATAATAAAGCATCAACAAGTAGACAAACGAGGGCAAATTGATAGCAAGTTACGAATGGGTTAGGGATCCATTTCAAAATACTTCAGAAGGGCTCTCACAACTGCCGAAAAATAGAGCTTCATAGATTTCACATCCAGTGACGAAATTAAAGGGCAATTTTGTAATAAACCACTCTTTGAATTCTGGATAGAGGTGGATGCTGAATTTTCTGCACTGAAAACAAAAGCATTTCGTATACTATTACCATTTTGAACCTTTGTGAATCCGGATTTTCTGCGATGGCTACTTTGAAGAAAAAATATAGATCTGAGTTAAATATAAAAAAATAACTCAGAGTGTCAATTTCTAATTTTTAGCCTTCCTTTGAAAAACTTTGCTCTGCAAGACAAGCCCATGGAAGTCAATAATAATTATTAAACTTGTTCTTATATTGACTGAAGTACCCACTCTTAACACGAGTTTATTTTTTTTAAAAATGATAATATATTATAATAGCTTAATTGTAAAAAGAGTAAAACTAAGTGCATGACAATGTATACAAAAATGGAAAATGATTTATTGAAATGAATACTCATATTGTAAACGGTTTTGAACGAACTGTAATTTTAACCATCGCAGAATTAGCATTTAGAATAAATGTTAAGTAATAAAAAAGAATATAAAATTCCAATAAATAACAATTGTTATTTTTAATATTTAAAGCGAGAAAACTACAAAATGTTTTAGCCCGGGTTCAGGTGTGCACTCGATACTAACGGCAATGGTAGCAATTATTTTCAACATACACGATAAAAATCACAATTTCAGTGAATAATTTATCTAAGAGAAAATATACTTACTTATTTCAAGGATTTTTCAATTTTTCTTTCATAATTTGAGAAAAAATCCAATAAAACTGAACAAAATTGTTCCAAATGTGCGTGACCTTAATAAAGGACACAAATCACAGACACTTTTCGCTAACATTATAGGAAAGTTATTTGCAAGCAAAACTGTTACATTTTGTTCACGTTATTGTAGTTTTAATGTCCTTTGATGATCGACAAATATCCTGGGGAACTTTTCTTCCCGGTTTTTTTTGACAGTGGGGGGGGTGCTTTTTGCGGTCCCCCTTTTCATTTTTTTTCTTGATGAGTTTTTAAGTAGCTTTTAAAATTTTCCCTTTTCCCGTTTCTTGTTTATTCCCCTTTTCTAAAATTTTTACTTTTTTAACATAAATTAATATACATTATTTCAAAAAAGTTTTCCCTTGGGTCAGCTTCAATTTTTTTTCAGGGGTCCCCCAGATGTTTTAATTTTTTTTATTTCTGTTTTCATTTTCCAAAAAGGCCAGATAATGGCGCAACATCCCCTTAAAAACCACTAAGTTATTCATAGGGAAAATGCGGCATGTTAAAGAAAATAATTTTGAATTAAAAGGGGTTCGCGGGGAACTCGGTCAAAACAAGTACCTAAAGATTCAAAAAACTTTTTGCCCTTAAAAAAAATGTGACCCTTTAAAATTTTGGCCCCAATTAAAAGAATGTCATATTGGGGGGTTTCCCTCTGCCGGGGTAATTGTAAAAAACCAAAGTTCCCCCAAATTATCGATTTACGTTTTATATGTTTTCCGGGAATACCCCCAAAAAATAAATTTTGGGCCCAAATTTCCTTCAAAGTGCTAAATAAAACATCATGTATCATAAAACTCTTTCTCCATTAAAAAAAGGGAAAGGGATATATATAATTTCCCCTCTAAAAGGGGATCCCAAAGATAACCATACCAGAAAGGGTTCGAAAGTCAGAAAAAGTAATATTTTGGGTTTAAAAAAGAAAGGGTAATAAAAAAAATCTCATCTGGGATTACACCCAAAGCAAAAAAAAATTTTTTAAATTTTAGTTATAGGATAAAAAGAAAATAAAAAAGCGTTCAAAGAAAAGGATCTTTTTTTTTTCCTTTCCTCCAAAGGAGATAAATATATATAAATCCATAAATTAAATCTTTATTTTTTTTTTTATATCAAAAAGTATTTTTTATAATTTCATTAAATAAAAAATTTTTTTTTTACATTTTTCAATGCTCTCCCCCCGGGGGTACTATTTTGAAAACACTTCCAAATTTTAATTTTTTTGATTTTTAAAATAGTCAGGCATCCTTTTTTCAAATTTATATCTCAGGAACTGCATCTACATAAGATGAGACGACATTCATTTTAAATAATTGCACATAGGAATTACAATAATTCTCCTTGCATTCCTCTTTGTTGAATTATTGAACAAGTAGTATTTATCTTAAGGTTCCGGGGGCGTTGTTAAAACAATAAAGCGAAGGAGGGGCTATAAAAAAAGGGGTTTTTGGGGGGCCCCGGGTTTCCCGGGGGGCCCTTTCCCCCCCCATTTAAAAATAACCGTTTTTACCGAGTTTTCAGCGCTGAGGGTGGGAAAGGTTGGCCAAAAACAAAAAGACTTTTCTCTGACGTCGGGGACCGGGCTCTATCTCCGCATTGAAAATTTTTCTCCCGGTTTTCCCGCCGGAAAAGCATCCATTTTTATTTCCCCATTATTTTTCCCCGAGCTTTTTTTGGGCGTAAACAAAAAAAAGGGTAATTCTGTTTAAAATATTATGCATTTTTTCAAATTTCGTTTGACGGCCAAAAGGGTACCTTTACCACCGTTTTTTGTTTAAAGGGTAAAGGGCCCGAAACCAATTGGCTGGAATTTCAAGGAACTTTTATTTTGAACATTTTTTTCAGCTATCTGGGGAAAAAAGGGTTTTTCCCGGGGTCTTTTTATGGCAACTAGGTAAAAATTTTTCCCGGGAAATTTTTTTTTCAAGGAAAATAACTCCAAATATGTTTACGTATGATAAGGTTTTAAAAGGGACGGGCCCGTATGGGATGTCAGGGGGTTCGGCTCCGTACCGCTAAAAATTACGCCATGGGGAATTGATGCTTTCTTTTTTACGTTGGTGGAAGTTAAAATTGTCCGTTTAAACATCCCCTCGTCCCCCTTTCCAAATGGCTAAAAAATTTTGAAGTTCGTCCCCATTGCCCTCGAGCGGCTTTTTTTTGCGACGTTAATATAACCAACCCCCCGACTCTTTTTTTTTAGAGTAGGGTTTGGAAGGCCCCCCAACCCACTTCCCACGGACGGTGGACTTTTTTCCCCAAAAAATTTAAAAAAAAATAATAATAATAAATTATATATATATATATATATATATACGGTTAATCCCGGGGAAAAGTATCAAAGTTTACGGCTTATTTTTTACAAAAACTACCCTAGGGGAAAGTAACAAACTTTAAAAAGTGGTTGGGGAAACCCCCCCCGAAATTTTTTGGGTCCCGGTCCGATCCCCCCTTGGGATTATTTGGGTAATTTGATGATGGTTTTTTCCCGGCTTAAAAAGTAAATATTGACGCCCCAACCCAAAAAGGGTTTAATTTTGTACTTTTTGGGTAACCAAAATTTTAAAACAACCTTTCCTGTAGGGCGGCGGGGTTTCCCAACAGAATGGTTAAACGTCCCCCGACATCAAAATGTATCCCCAATGGGAAGAACGTTAAAGGAGGCGGGGAAATTTGGGGGATATAAAAAATGGCCTTAATTTTTAGTTTTTTGTATTTGTACCCCTTTTGTTGGAAAGGGGTTTGGGGTTTTATTTTGTTGGGGGTAATTTTTAACGTCCTTTTTCCCTAAGGGGCTTTTTTGGGGACGGACCTGTAGGGGAAACCCTTGTCAAGAGGGAAAAACCTGACTCGCACCCCATCTCCTAACTACCACACTACACCAACGGGAGGACGCTTCAGCTCTCGACAGATTTAATATGCATCGCTGCCCTACACGGCGGGTCTTTAATGGTACTGGGCTCGAACTGATGACATGCCTGCCATGATTCGATGCCTTGACCACTGGGCTACCGCAGCCCCTTCATTTTGTAGGGTGAGTGAGTTTGGTGTTTTATGGCGCAAGAGCCAGTTTTGGCTATACTGCGCCGAACATTCATAGGTCTATGGTCTGGACGGGAAAAGAAGAAAAGAAGAAATTGGATGACAAGATGGAGGGTCGAAAATAGAGATGGATCACTAGGGTACCCCTGGATTGTGACACCCGTGTTTACCAAAGATAGTAAACCCTTTGTGAAAAGAAAAAGATCACTAGGGTACCTCGGGATTGTGACACCCGTACCCACCTAAAGAAGGTGAACCCCCTGAGGGGTTCATTTTGTAGGAGTTTTGATTAATCTATTGGGTCAGCCAGTAACAACATTCTATTCCGCTCGAACATATCGCTGTACATACGTGACTGATTTTAATTCCATTATGTTACGAATGGGATCTCCTCTTTAACCAATCAGCGTCAAGCTAATGACGTCATTATGTTGCTGTTCTTGTTTTAGATGTACTAAAAACTTCTCATTGTAACTTTGTGTTTTATGTTTGTCCGGGATTATATGTGTGCTTCATGTGTCACACATCCTTGTCTATTCAGTATTCACAGATTATTTACACGAAAACTAAACATCGGGTAGATGTCAGCCATGCAACAATATTTTAAGGAGTTGTTTAGCGGTAGCTTCACGTTAACCAAAGTGCGCACTGAACCTTTTGCTGTGGCATCCACTTCTTTAATAATGAAGTCATTTTAACAAGTTTATCGTCTGCGATTGCCGAATAAAGCGCATACGTGCGGCCTATAGGACTAGATCCAAAATATCTCGGAGGGTTTTCTAATCCACTGATGAACAGTTTATTACATTCTGATGGGTAGTTCCGTAATAATAAGCCATAACTTTTAAATACTTTAAGAGCCTGGACACACTGAATATATATTTACAATTTTATTGAAATACCGTTGTCTCAGATGAAAAAAAAAATCCTGAACATTTATATCAGCATATGTTCGTAATGTAACCTTATATGAACATAAAATCAAAATATTGCTCAAAACTAGCTGAAACGCACCTAAAACAACCTAATTTTGTTAGCTTCTTCAAGCTAATCCTAATATAAATGACTTGGTAAAAAAACTACAAATTCAAAAGCCACAGTAAGTACTGATTTTAATAGTTCTTTAGAATTAAATCTTTCAAGTTTTTTTTATCTAATTTAACTAATTGAACCAGTAATAAGTTTATTGATTATAAAATCTAAGTTTGCACTTTTGTTTTACTTGTTTTATTTTGTTTTAAAATCCCCATTACTTAGACTTGCATTAAAAAAATGTGCTATTTGCTTCAAAATCCCGTAATAAGCTTATAAGTAGCACTTTTTTAACATTGTCATCTTTTTTTATTTTTTTGTTGTTGGAAGTACACTTATTATTATTATTATTTTATCAGATAATGGGACTCTTCCCAGAAAAGGTTGGCCACCCCTGCTCAAGGGAAATACATTTCTTATGTTGATATGATTTAATTGGTTTGACATTAAAAAAAAACATTGACATTAAAAAAACAACAACCCAAAGAGTGTATTTAAAGTAAAGAAAGTGTTTTAAAATCATTTTACTCACACACATAGAGAGAAGCATTATGTGAATTTAAAAAAAGTGTATGGATCTCTTCATAGTTAGAAGTTCCCATATTCAGGGAAATCGTTCTAAAATTGACAAGATAAATAATTTAAAATCGTTGAAGGTTTTATTACAAAACTAAAACCGTAATTTCAATTGAGTTGTTGTAAATCAGTATCTATATCCTGGTAATTTAGAAAAAATTAAAATGAAGACTTTTTTGAACATTATGTTAGTTGTTAATAAAATGTGAATATGAAGATTTATCATAAACATTAAACTATCAAAATTACTGTAAAATTACTTTTCGGACCCGATCGGTTCAATCATAAATAATACTTTGAAGGCTTCCAATGCCCAATTAGAGATGGGATCGAAAGAAATTACCATAATTATCGTCACCATATCTAAGACACGGGTCGCCCAAGCTACAGAAACCCCAACATGCGTAGGAAAAAGTCTTAAAATGTTAAGGAGTCCCCGAAATGGCTCCCGAGTGATTTTTGATACAGAGCCCAATCAGGACTAGTTACACCAGTGGTCGCACCATCCTGTATATCATTCAAAAATTATTGAGATATTACAGAATTAAATCTCAAAGTTACAGCTCTTATTCAATGACTAATAAATGAAAGTTAATGAATCTAAAAGTGCACGTTTCCTCTTCACAAAGCAACGGTGTAGAGGAAACTTCATCAATTCCTGCATTTTTTATCAGCTCGTCCTCTGGATCACTGAATCCAGGTATTTTAGGCTTAGTTTAGGCACAAAATTAGCATGTCGTACATATCCATTCAACTCATATGAAAGCGTCCACAATGTGAGAAAAGCGCTCTACAGTTTAATTTCTCGAAAGAATAATCTACAGTTCAAAGAATGTTTTCCTCTTCAAAAATTTTCTTCAACCGATAATGCTATATGCTTCCTCTGTCGGGGATAGAACCCACGACCAACGGATTCGTAAGCACGTAACTTACCACTAGTAGCACGTAACCACCCCAGTCCGGTATGACTGGTATGATTTTTTTTTTTGGAACATGGAACGCGAAGCGTTCCTCCGTCCCATCACTGAATAGTGAATGTGGCCTGTGACGTTGAATTTTCCTGGATGGTTAGCCAGAAGCTACCTGATTGGTGAGAGTAGTATTGAAGGGGTGGCAGGGAGTAGGCAGGGGATGACGCATTCGTCTGAGGAAAAGAGCCTTTGGAGATGATTCAAAGCCGTGTGTTGATATCGAGCAATGCGGTTGGTTGATGGAACTAAGTGAGCTACCTCTCTATTGGCTGTACCAGAGTAGGCTAAAGGGAGTGGGCGTTCCTGATGGGAAGCAGCATTTGAGAAATTTAAGTTAGGAAAAAATAAAGTTAATAAATTTAGCGATTCATTCATCAAAAGATGAGTGAGAAAATGAAGAATTATGGCGGATTGTAAGAGTCTAGGAGAATTCTCCTAGGCCTCTTATGACTGTCAAGTGGAATATAATTTTCTAGGTTATTTAAGTTGGCATTATTAATATTGGGAATATTGGCAAAGAATTTCTTTGCTAGTATTTGGATATAATTTTTAAAAGGTTGAAGTTTGAGAGCTTTGTAGATATTGGAATTTTTGGTATATCTATTTGCCTTAGTTATAGTTCTTATGATAGAGTTTTGAGAAGTTTCCAAAATTTTAATATTAGAATTTGCTGCATATCCCCATACAGGACAGCCGTAAGAGATAATGGGCCGCAAAACGGCTGTGTAGAGAAGCACTTTGTTATACATATCCATTTCTGAATTCCGGCAAATTAGGGGGTAGATTGATCTTAAAGCGTTCCGGAATTTGTCACGCGAGTGTAAGATGTGATGCTTCAAAGGGAGATTTTTATCTAGAATAATACCGAGGTTTTTTGTGTCGGGCCCCCTTTGCAGTTGGGGGAATATATGTTGGTGGTGTGACTTTTTTAAATTTTTTTGGTGAAGAGCACTGCCGTTTTTCAACGTTTATCTTAATTTTCCAGTGAAAAGAAACTTCGAAGCAAGGATTGAGGCTGAGGTGACTGTCTTTGGGGATTTTTGTGTGGGAGGATAGGGAGTCGTCCGCGTGAGGTTTACATGGTTTGTGGATGTGAGGGTATGTCATTCAGGTAAATATTGGAAACCCCAGCAGGGCCTTGTTTCCGATGTTGAGGGGGGGGGAAGTGGGGGTGCGTTGATTCTGATTTGGGAAAGTTCTGTTAATAAATGGAATTAATAAGGGAAAAAGGGGAAGGAAAATGATGAATTATAAGTTTAAATAGTCCGCTGACCCAGACCCGGTCGCCTTTTGGATATTGAAAAAGGGGCTCCGGGGATCGCCCTCTAAAATCCAGCCGAGTTTTTTTTCCGAAAGTCGGAGCGGATGAAAAGGGGAAGCTGCCAGTGAACCCAAACGATTGGGGTTAAGAAAGAGTATCATAAATGTAGTATGAATTTATTTAGAATAATGTGTTCACGTTTTTGGAGACAGCAAAAGGGGGAATTGGTCTGTACGAGTCGGGATTATGAATGTTTTTCCGGTTTTTTTGGGAAAAAGTGGCATTTTTCCAAAAAGGAAAAGCCAAAATGCCCCCCGCCCCGGAAGCTTTTCGGTTATCTAGATCCACCCTTTACCAGTGAGTGGGATAGTGAACGAACGGATATTTGTTGTTGATGGGAGCGGCGAGGGGTGCGCGTTAAGTGAGTCTGGTGACTTTTTTTTGCCTTCTTGCGGGTAGATGGCGCAAGAAAGACGGAAGGTTTGGCTTTTTGTGCATCCGTTTTTTTTTAAAATTTTATTTATTTATTTTTTTTTCGTCCCAGGAGAGCCCACACCCTTGGCGCGAATTAATTTTATTGGCGATAATTTGCCACTTAGTAACCCTACTTTGATACACTAGATATGGTAAACCTATTTCTGAAATTTCGTATTTTTTCGGGGGCATTTCAAATTTCATTTTGTTTTTTAGAACCGGGGTGGAATGGTTGCGTGTGGAAAGGAAAAATATCAAATTTTTACTTTGTTGAATGCGAAAGGTTAGAAAAATTGATTGAAAGTGCATGAAGGAAGGATTTATTGCTTGATTTATGAATGTCCTTTTAATGATCGGCATGATGTAACATGGGCGAAATAAAACCTTTCTTCGAAATCGCACCACCACGCCGGGGTTTTTTACCATTACCTCGCAGAATAAAAATGGCGGCACTCACACGATCATTCATAGCGATGAGACCCGACTTTTTTTAAAAACTGTTGTAACCTGACCCCCCCTCGGGGAAAAGATCAGGTAAGAAAGTGGCTGTTTTTATTTTTTATCTTAAATGCTTAATTTTTGTATTGTTTACAAATTTTCATTACGCATCCACCTTATTTTTTTGTATTCACTTTTCCACATTTGATTTCGCTTGGCCCCTCGTTCTGGTTGGGGTTTTTCTTTTTGGCGCCAAGGGGTTTCCTCCAGGGTTTTACCTTTTACATAGGTAAAATTTTTTTTCACATATTTCAAAAAAATTTCGAAGTCTTTAAATTTTTAAAACAGGAAAAAATCCCTTTTTTTTTGGGGGAAAGGGGGCCGATCCTCTTTTTACGCAACGTTTCTTTAACAGCCGCAAAAATTTGTTCTCCCCTTGAGACAAAAAAGTGGCGTAACGTACATCCTCGCATTATGGGGGAAAGACTGACTGACACTAAGTAGTATTTGGGGTTGGGCCCTAAAAACCCCCGTTTGGGGGTTTATTCCGTTACGCCAGTGATCCAAAAAAGTTTAGGCACAAAAGTGAATCTTTATATATTTCCTCTCTCATCACCATCTTGCGTTTTCAAGCAGTCTTCGTTCAAAGCTCTCTGACATAGCTGTACTGCTCTTCTTCCTCATAGCCCCTCCTCTCGGTGCCCAAAGAGACAAATAGCAGTAAGGCGAAACTCCTCGTTAAAACCTCTTCCCACTTTTCCCTCGCCCTATGGAAACTGCGGTGTTTTCGTTATATTTCTATTTAATTTTAATCGCAACATAAAATGGAAATTTAAGTAATACGGCTCATTTTCTTCTTTTTCAAAATTATAACGAGAAAAAAAGGAAAAGCCGTGCGGAACATTTTCCCCTTTTTTTGCGCCCCCGCCCCTCGGTAAGGGAGGTTTGGAAAAAAAATCGGGATTGTACCGTAAAGAAGCAAGTAGCGCTTCTCTAAAGGGCAAAAGAAGCGACCATCTTAGGGGGAACACAGAGTAAGAACGGCGATTGAGATTAATTGCTAATATTCGCATCGGAAAGACCAGTGAAAAATCTGTTTCATTTTATTTAAACAATCCAAGTAGTGCGTCGTTAGAGATTTTCAAAAATGGATCCTGACGACTTAAGTGAAAACAAATGTTTCACTTACACTTGGAACATAGAAAATTTCAGTTATTCTTGGCAAAAGAACCGTGAATGCATTTCGAGTCCTGTCTTCAATGTGGATACAATGGAAAAGACCAAGTGGAGATTAGACTTATATCCAAATGGATGTTTAAAAAACGCAAGGGATTATATTTCTTTTTTCCTCAAAAGAGAAAGTGCTTGTACAGGGCCGGAGGAATTTAATATATATTTCGACCTTTCATTCCTCACAACTAATACTTCAGCTTTATTATCGAGAGGCCCTTATAGCAATTCCTTTTCCAAAGGTATGGACTGGGGACTCGTGCGATTTGTGCCGCTTGATCAGTATTGAATTATGAAAGAAAGGATTTTCTCCCGGGAAACGTCTTAACAGTTCGTTGCAGAATGTGGTATAATAATGAAGCGAACAATTATGGACATTGCTTTGCTTCGACTCGAATAGCTGTTGAACGAAGGTCATTTTTGTGGAGTATAAGAGAATTCGGCACATTTCGGGAAAGCGTATGTGAAATACCCTCAGCTTCAGATGAGCAATCCATCATGTCATTAAAGTTCTTTCCTAGCAGTGGACAGAATAGTGAAACTTTCATTCGTGTCGAGGTGTGTGCTGATGATCAAAAGGTAAAAATCTCAACTTTTCGCCTATATCTTTTGGACATTTCCGGAAACAGAACCGAATGTCTAAATGATGAAATTGTGTTCTATGCAGGTACTAAAACTGCATTATTTACGTTGAACTTCTCAAAGAATGAATTGATAAGGAGAGAGAATCATTATCTCCCGAACAATACTTTGCAACTGTACTGCGAGTGTGATTTTGCCACTGGCATCCTGTTGGATGACATTAAAAATATTAGCTATGGATGTTCACCTTCAATCCAGGAAGAAAATTTAATTTGTGATGATTTCAAAGCAAAAAAGATGCGTCTAAACTCGACAAGAGTATTGAAAGAAAACCTGGAATCTTCATATAAAGAGGATCTGCTGTGTGACGTGAATCTGAAAACGAAAACCAGATCATTTCCTGCACATAGAAGTATACTCAGTGCTCGTTCTAGAGTGTTTAAAGCAATGTTCACCCACGACATGAAAGAAAAAAACAGTGAATATGTTAACGTCGAAGATTTGAATGATGATACTGTCCAAAGATTGCTTCACTACATATATACGGCCACGTTACTGGATCTTAAGTGGGACAGTGCCGCCAATCTGTACGCAGCTGCCGATAAATATGAGATTCTTAGTTTGAAGAGTGAGTGCTCTTCCTTCTTCAAGGATAAACTCTTCCATGACAATGCTCGAGTACCTTGATTCTCGCTGATAGGCACCAAGACGAAGATCTGAAGTCAACCGTTCAGGATTATATTTTGAAACACAGAGACATCTTAAATACCAACAAATGGAAACTCTTCATGAAAAAGTGTTCACGGTTAGCTGCAGAATTACTCTATCGAACGATAAATTAATAGGTAAGATTTTGTGGTGGTTTCTTAAAATACTGGATTCAGTTGTTTTTTTATATAATTTTTTTGACGATGTTAATTTTAAACATTTTATCCTGTCACATTTGTTAGAATTTTGGGGTGTTTACGTATTATCACAACAATTGCCAACGTTCAAGATGAATCGCCAAGTTGGCAACCCCAATTTTGCATGTGACATATGCGCTGAATTGGCAATCATGTATTTCGTTTTATATAATGTCGCCAATAGGTTGTGATTATACTTAAGTACCGAATTCGGTTCAGAGTTCTTTGTATGAGAATTAATCAACTTTAAAACTAATCAGCATATTTAAGTTAAACATTTAGGCAAAAAAACATTTTCTCTCATTTTTATGTTTGCACTTAAATAAGAGAAAATGGGACTTGTGGATTATCAGAACCTATTGGTGATATTATATGAAACGAAGTACATGGTTGTTAACTTGGTGAGTTATTAATGGAGTTTGCGATAATACATAAGTACCGAGAAAACAAAAACATAAAAATATGAAGAAGTTAATCTTAATATATTCTAGTTTATAGCAATCTAATATTCAAATTTGTAGTAATTTTTTAAAATGTACTGTCTCTGACTGTCTTGTTTAAGAGAAGAGAGTATGTTGTTGAACTTTTAAGCAGATGGGATACAAGAACTGTTTGAAAAAAAAAATTACTTTTTCCTGCTGTGGATATTTTTCTTTGATTGCAAATTTAGTGGTTTGATATTGATGAAAGGAAATGTGCTTTAAACTTAACTCTCTCTTAAAATTTCGTTTTTGTAATCCCTTCCATATAGAGATAATGCTTCTACAACTTTCATGTTCTGAGTTTCTATTTTTTTAAATAAAAATAATTAAAAGTGGAAAATGTTTAAATGGGATACATATTTCTGACCCCCAAAAAATACAAAAGTTGTCTTTTATTTCTTTTATAGGAGCTAATTTTCTTGCATCATTTAAACTATAAAAACACTCTTGGGAAAAACTCCTGTTAATTTTTCCTTATTTTTCCCCCTCCATTATTTGTTAAATGATATTTTAAATCGGTGAATTGTCTTAGCGAAGATTAATTTGTAAACATTATATTTATATACAGTCGAACCTCTATATTTTGAATTTTTCTACATAGCGAACTTTTTCTGGAACCTTGAACATTTCACGATTTTCTTCGTAAAATAAACTCTCTATAGCGAAGTGCATTTTCTAAATAACCAACTTTTTCTTTTGTGATTCATTTTTGTTCTCTTTTTTTAAAAGTATTTCCTAAAAAGTTTCAAGTTATTCTCTCTTTAATATATTTTATGTTGGGCATAAATCTTGAACTGGTTTTATTGGATCCTCACTCGCTGAGAGCAATAGAGTTCTGGACATTTCATCCAAGAAGTGCAACCTTTAACCCTCATTGCCCAGTTCGCTGGAAACATCTTTGATATCCTTGTGGCTGCATGAACTGAAGCTAACTAATTTAATTCTCAATTTCTTTGTTGTCCTTTGGCAACACTTATGATCATTCAATATTTTTTACTTTTCTGTAGAATATTGTGTTACTATATATCTCATGTATTTTATCTAGTAACGAACAACATTAAAGTTCATTTACTAATTTATGAGATGTGCAGCATCGTTTGACTAAAATGTACAATATTCTGAACATGCATCATTGATATTTTATATTTTTCTCCAGCCCAACTTGCCTATGCCAATAGCGATGGTATGGGTATCGGATTTTAGCTTCCCTTTTCCCGCGAGTGCAATACCACAAAAAGACCACCCGTGTGGACGATGCCTTGTTAAATCTGTCGAAGCTAAACTTCTCCGTTGGTGTGGTAGTTAGGAGAGGCGAGTGCCAGCTCAGGTGTCGTCCACGCACTTGACCATGGTTCAAAATTATGTGGTCCGTCGCCAAAAGCCCTTGTGTAGCTGAACAGTGCGACATTAATATTTAATCAATCAATCAATTACCTATCGCCAAAGGGGTGACTAACGGACGTTCAAAGCAATGTTTCTAAAGTAAACAAATTGAATAATTTTGAATTAAATTCCACATCCGGTGAGTGATTAATCATATTGTTTATGTTCCAAGCGGTTGTTTATGTTCGCCAAGATGGGCGATAATATTGCAATATGGCTACCTTAATATTTTTAACGTCTGTCGTGGTTTGCCATGGGACAACTTTATTGAAATACTTTTATTCTTTTTTCCCCATTGAAACCCCTTTTAATTTCAGATGACTTCTTTAAGAATTTAACCATTTTCATTTTAAATTTTTTCTATTGTTTTAGCTCTTCTGTATAAATTCTGGCTATTTTGGAATATAGATATTTCTAAAAGGAGTGAGTACTAAAATATTATTTTCTTAAAAAAAATAAGGGTTGTGCTTTTTTAAATTTTCGATATCATCGTTTATTTTCATTTTAAATGGTTTTTACGTTCTTTGTTGATGAAATTGGTTGGGAAGGAACTTGTATTACAAACTTTTCACTACTTTGTAATTGATATTCTAACTTAATTTTAACATACATTATGTAATTATTTCATTCATAATGAAAAAAGAAGGCAATTATTGCTATGTGTAATAATCATTAAATATTTTCATTATTTATAATTGTTTCTTTTAGCATTTACTTATAAATATTATTACATATTTTGTTATTTATTTATAATTATTATCTTATTTATTTATAACTTTCTGTTGTTTATTTATAGTTATGCATTACGAGTTCTCTTATGCATTATTTTTATTTTTTTACAATTCGACGCTTATTCTTTTTAATAATTACTATTTAATTATATGATTATTTCTAATAACCGTTATAAAATCGTTCTATATGAATATTATACATACTTACGATAAAATAATATTATAAGATTATTATATACTGCTTATAATATTATTATTATTAGTACATGATACTTTTTATTACATAATAGTATTATTAATTATTAATTTTGCCTGATCTAGATTATTCTGAATCTCTTCCTATATCCTTTATTTGAAATACATTTCAATGTATTTCAAAACAATTCTTTTAAATTATTGTGTTACCGCTAGGCCGGCATATTGTTTCATTCCTGAAAGCGACTTGGCTTACCCCTGTTATCAAATTAGTTCCCCTGTGTCACGTAACCGTTGCACTAAAAGTGTTATCATTGATGCATTTGGTGCTGTTTCACCTGGATATTTCTTCTGAAATGCATTTATCACATGGCAATGAGATTTTATAGCGAAATAAAATTCCACAATGTCTGCTCTTGGGAAAATATCGTGCACCTCCCATTGTGCTCAACAGACTACAATTGACAAGTATTTTGAAACTGATGCCTGATACGTTCAAAACTTCTTATGATGGGGTCTCTGTTGCCATTTAGTGAAAGAAATCTCAACCAACCCTTTTGTTTTTAAGCAGCAAGGATTACCATGTGTATGTGCGTGACTTTTGAAACACACGATGTATATATATATTAAAATCATCTAAATGTGTTTATAAAATATACAATAGAGCAAAATAAATTTTACATGCTTATCGGATCAATTTCACAAAAAATTGTTTGTTTTTTTAAAAATATTAATGATCATAATATGTTTAGTGAATAAAATACTTAGGTCAGACTTACAGTGAAATGTATTATAATTAATTCCAATTATCATAAACCATTTGGAAAGTAATCAGAAATTGTATGAAAATGAAAAGTAAAATGAAAAAAAACACAAAATCATGCTTTTTTATATATGTAAAACTAATTAATGCAATTCTACACTTTTGAGAAAACTAATTCCTTATGTGACTTAGTGTGCTTTTTAAATGTGCAATATTTCCCTGAAAAATAAGTTATATTACTTTATGTCTGGGAGACATTTCTATTTACTTCCAGAGATCAATCAAGTCCAAACAATTGTGTAATACTTATAAAGTGAAGCATCACTCTTTACTTCTTCATGGAAAAAAATCTTCAGAGTTATTAAAAGAAAAACTGAATAATTATGAAAATATCTGGAAGATGACTATTGATAAATTGACAACTATTTTAAATTTCTCTATGTCAGTGAAAAAGTGATTTAATTGTTTGAAGAAAATAGCATGTGCTCATCTTTCTGCTTTTGCTTCTACATATATCTGAATAAATTTTTTTTTCATATGAAATATATTTTGAGATCATAAAGAAATTTTTTATAGCTAAACATTCAGAATCATGTGTTGAATACGAAGTCACTAATTATATCACTGATATTGTGACATTAAGTAGAGCTTTGCAGGGACAAGATTCATATTAAGGTTCTAATTTTGTATTTCACTATATTGCAGGAAGACTTTTACTTTGTTTATTTCTTATTTTAATAAATATTCTTAAAAGATGTATATTGTATGTACAATTTTAATTCTTTATTTATGTTGAAGGAATAGTTATATTTTTATGTTGCTTATATTTATGTTAATAAATATCTTCAAATGATGCATAATTAATACATAATAAAATTCTAAATCAGAATTTTTGACTTCTATGCCCTAACGTGGGAATCGAATTGTTTCAAATATTTCCTCCTTCGTAGCACACTGAATCATTTGGTATATTGGTTTGGCACACCACAGGTATGAGGTTGCCAAACCCTGTTGTAGAATCAAAGCTGGTTTACAGTTGCAGTATCTACACTATTGAAATTCATAGGTAAATAAACGTATGTATTGAGGAATCTATGATGCCCTATCTTCTCATGAAACGCACGACGCAGAAACTCGACGAAGGTACCAAAATTTCGAGAATGATCCAATAAACCCGTTTTGGACCATTTATATTCCGATATTCCAATTAGTTAAATTAATTAAAAACCTTAAAAAACGCATAATTAGTGCCATTTTTCACCGCCAGGGGCCAAGTTCAACTTTTTTTTCCAGATGTTTTTAAAACGCGATCTAATTTTTTTCATGAGACTCAGACAAAAAATAATTACAGATTCGGAAAGATCATTTACTTCGCCACGGTAGGGTATAATTTATTTTACAAAATAAGTATATTTTCTATTTTTTATGATTTTTTTTAAAAATGTTAAAATTTACTTTTTTTACAGTATGAGGTTAGGTCCTAGGAGGCCACACCTTAAATTTCGGGAATAATTTTGGTAGGCAATAATTTTAAGCCATCTTGGCAATCCTACTTTGATAATAGATATGATAAACCTAACTATTTCGGGAAATTTTTTCGCATTTTGTCAGTGTGCATTTGGCATTTTGTTAGGCACCGAGGCAAAAGGGTATGGCTGGTGAGAGTGAATATATCTTAGAATTTTTTACTTTGTTGAATCGAGTAAAAGAATTGATTGAATGGTGTATGAAGGAAGGATTGATTGCTTCAATTATGAATGTCCCAAATGTAATGGCGAATGGGATTAGAAGCGAGAAAGTGCTGTTTTGGATGGATTTGAATGGAGATGTCGGAAAATGGATATGTTTGACCATTACCTGAGAACATACATATGGGGGACTCCCGCGGTCATTCAGCGATGGGCCCTTTAAAGCTTTTTAAAATCTGCTGTTACGCTGTACCCTCCACTTTTGGAAAAAAATCAGCAGTAAAAAGTAAGTGCTGTTTTTAAGTTTTATCTTTAATATATTTGATTATTTTCAATGCATCCACCTTGTCCCCCTGTTTTTTCATTGCCATTATGGGGTTTTTACTGGTGCCATTCGTTCTTCGGCTCTTTGTTTCGGTCAAGGGTGTGGGCTCTCCTAGGATTTTACCCGAGTATGATTTCTGAATTGTTCCGCTTGCATTTTCGTTTGCGCTAATGAAAAAAATATTTTACACTAAAAAAGTTCATGTATTTCTCTTTTAGAATCAGTCATTTAAAAAATTAAATGTCAAACTGCTTTTTTACAATTTTTCAAAAAATACTCAGTTTTATTTAAATACTTAATAACTTTATTTATAAAAATAATCTCATGAAACTTTTTTTCCGTTTGTAGAACAATATTATATGTAATCTGTACAAAGATTGATAAAATATCTTTAAAATTACGGGGTTTTTTTTAAAAATTGTGTTTTTCGTTTATTACCGTTTTTACATTAAAATAGTATTTTCCTTAAATTTTTTATTTTAAAGTTACTGTTGTTTGTTATCGATGTGGGAAATTTGGAAACTTCAACTTAAAAATTAACTACTCAAAAAATGAAAACTTTAAAAAAACATTCGCAAGATTCTTAGTGCTTTGCATGCGCGTGGGGAATCGGAGGAACTCCAATCTTCGCGTTAGCGACATTGCTGTTCAGAACTAAGCCGGGTGAAAGGAGGGGGGTTGTTTTCAGAGACGAAGAATGTGGGAATTTCCCCGTGTTATGCTCGCTCCTCGCCGGAGTTTTCTATAGAATCATTTCACATTCATTACCGATAATTGTTTTAAAGTGCAGACTTTTTACTCTTTTATTCAAATATGTTTTTAATCTAACATTCAAAAACAACGCAATAAAGAAATTAATAGTCTTTTCAATAACACAACGTGGAGAATTTTTGTTTAACAGTGGAATAAAAAAACTTAAAAATTCTGTTTTTACAATACAACAAAAATTTGCATATAGATAAATTTATTTCAAAATTAATATAATAAAATTAATACATATCTTTTTCTTTTGATTTAATTATTTTACAATGTTTTTAAAATATTTAATAAGTCTTTATCAATAAACAAGATTTTTTTATTTTACAGCCATTTTTTAAGCAAACGGTATGTTACAACTAATTGTTCAATGAACATCTTTTGTCAATCTTTTTTTATTTCAAAACCTAAAAAGGAAATTATTGTTATGTAACGATTGATTGAGTTAATGAAAATACCAAATTCCTTTTATTATTTTAAGCTCTAAGAAAATAATTGTTAAAACAACGAATATGTATGTTTTGTATAATATACTTTTTTCGTCAGATACATGTTGAAATGATTTACTAAACACAGTGGAATGAAAAAAAAAATTATTATAAAATACTAAAATATTTTTATCAGACAGTATTCTTTTGTTTTTGAATGTTATTTTTAGTTAATGTAAACATTTTTATATATAGGCTTTTCCATATATATATATATATATATTATCTGTGTGTGTGTATGTGACTAAACTCCTCCTAAACGGCTGGACCGATTTTGATGAAATTTTGTGTGTGGATATTGGCTTGGCAAGATTCGAATAGCTCTATACTCAAAAAAAGCCACTGTAACGCCGGGTTATAGAGAGATTAAAGAAACGTGTCTAACAGTGGGAAGATGTGGAAGAAATTTCGAAAAAGGGAATTGTAATGACGGAAAAATAGAAATCACACATACACAACAGGAGATGCTGACAGCTAGAGGAGAAGGGGAATTTCCATGACAATATGTTATGCATTCAAAAATGTTCATACAGCGCGGGGGAATTGTGAAAGGGAAAGAGGCACATACTGACGGTGAAAAAGAGAGGTGAAAAAATTTACGAAAAAGATAATTTTAATGACATCATTAGCAATCATTCACACATTGTTAGGTGTACCCACACAGAAGTGTGGCGTCATAAAAGGAAACAGAGGTAATGTGGAAATTAAGTTTTACACTACGACAAAACCTGTGCAATGCGGGCTAGCAGAGGGAAAGAAAACAAAAAAAGAGATCAAAGTAATTTCAGAAAAAGAATAAAGGGGGTACGCTGGGCGGTGTGAAGAAAGGGAAAGAATTTTTAAAAATAGAAGCATGTGCAACGCCGGACCACATGCAGCTAGTTATTGGCTAATATATGGCTTATGTAAGGTTCGCTATATGGAATTTTATGTTTGAATTTGTCATAAAAAAAGGGGAGATTTGTGTACCTAGGGCCACCCCATTTTATTTTAATAATATTTAGTTCTATTACTCAGTTGGGTGAGTGGCAACACCAATTCCTACTTTGGCATTCATTTTGAAATTTTGCTAAGGAAAGCTGTGGCAAGGGCTCAAGTGTAGTTAGTATAAGAGGGCCATTGTGGGTTTGACGATTTTTCTTTGGATTTGGCAATTTTTATCTAAATGCCATGGTGAGATAACGAATTCATTTTAAAATAAATAAATGATTCAGAAAATAAAGTACATGGCGACCAACTTTTTCGAGTCGCCAAAAAAGAACTACATTACCAAGTGGCCTATACTACTTTAACTTCCTGTTTGCAAGTTGTCAAATGAAACATTTTTACATGGTCTGAAGTAAAATTTTGCTGCTCATCTCTTTTTATTATTATACAAATGTAAGTCAAATATTTTTCTTTGAATTCTAGTACATAATTTGGTTTGTAACATTAAGTACTAAATGAGATTTTAAATAAGTTTTTTCTCTCCTTGTAGATTTTTCTGCAGAAGTCATTTTACATGAAATTACCTAGTCTTGTACCTAGGGCAATATGGGTTGCCTTGTACCTAGGGCCATGGCCCTAGGTACAATTGCTATTAATATTATTCACGTTATTATTTTATTCAAAAAGTTTTCATAATAAAAGGAGGAAAATGGTCTTAATTATCTGAACCATTTTGATTTAGTCAAGTTAATAATTATTATTAGATGTTATTTAAATGAGAGGAGTTTCTATTTTTTTCTGAAATTTTCAATATGTATGTTTGATTTATAAAAAAACATGTTTGCTACCATTATTATTATTCAGGATTATTTTGTTTATAGAAAAATAAGAATTCCTTTAATAAAAAACCCAATTTTTTATAGTTATAAAAACAAAGTATAATTCTGAATAAGGTTTTTACGATGTTTTAATTAAATTTTTAACCTTTATCCCACTGTCATACTGCAAAATTTTAATTTATCAGTTTTCCTCTTTATAAGCAATTATAAATTCCTAACTTTTTTAGATGCCTAGAAATCCTGACGGAATAAAATGGTCAACACTTAATGCAGGTAATACAACTGCAGAAGCAATTTTGAAGGATGGAGGTCCTGTTTGGACTGCAGTACAACAGTTTGGAGTAAGCAGAACTACACTGCAAAGACACATTGCTTTTTGTAGGAAGACTAATAATTCTGAAAATATGGAATCAAATTATGCATATTATAACTGATGTGCTGTTTGGACGGTGTTCTCTAAAGATGAAGAGAGTGCTCTTGTTCAGTAATTTATTGCATGCAATATGAATTTCGGGTTGTCAAAGCAACAAGTTAAAAAGCTTGCTTTTGAATATGCAAAGGCTAATGGAAAAAAATATTCCAAGTTCTGGTATGCACATGGTGAAACTGGCAATTAGTGGTACTTTGATTTTCTGAAAAGAAATAAGGTTCTTTCACTAAGAAAGCCACAAGTTTGGCAAGAGCACCAGTTTTAATAAAACAAATGTTGATACTTGCAAAATATTGGGAGGTATTGTCAAAATACCATTTTTGCCTGAATGCATTTAAAATATGAACAAAACAGGCATTACGACAGTGCACACACCGGCCAAGGTTATAGCCCAAAAGGCAAGAAACAGGTTGGCAGCATAACTTCAGGTGAAGGAAGAACTAATATGACTATTTGTAGTATAAATGCTGTAGGAAATTCTGTTCCCCCTATGATGCTTTTCCCAAGGGTGAACTTTTAAAACCACATGTTGAAAGGTGCACCTCCAGGAACTGTGGGAACAGGACACATTAGTGGATAGTCGAATGCCAAAATATTTGTTGAATTTTTAAAACATTTTATTTCTCACGTTAAATGTTCAATTAATCAGTGAGTATTATTACTCTTGGACAACCACGAAAGCCATGTCAGTATTGAAGCCATCACTTTGGCTAAAGAACATGGCATAGTTATGCTTACTTTTCCACATACTAGCCATAAGCTTCAGCCATTGGATAGAGGTGTGTTTGGTCCCTTTAAAAAATACTACAGCTCAGCATGTAGTAATTGGATGCTAACAAACCCTGCAAAACCAATCACCATGTATGATGTTGCAGAGAATGTGCTGGCAAATCTTATCCTTTGGCCTTTACTCCTGTCAACATTCTGGCTGGCTTTCATGTGTCTGGTATATGGCCAGTGAATCCTAACATATCAGGTTCAAGTGTGATCGATAGACTGGAACCATCGTTGAATTGCCAAAATAACAATTTTCCCAAGGAAGAAAGTAAGTCAAGCATGATAGAACTGTATGTTTATGTATCAAACTCAGATACATCTTCTGAAGAATTTTGTAGGCCTTCTACATCTAACTCTATTTCATGTGTAACACCTGAACAGAAATGACATTTTCCTAAGGCAAAATCTCGAAGTAAATCCAACAGAGGTGGCCAAAAACAAGGGAAATGTAGAATTTGACTGACACTCCTGAAAAAGAAGAAATTGAAAAACAACATGCAATTAAAATAGCCAAAAAAAAGAAAACTTGTGAAAATATCTGAGTTGGAAATTGAGTCAAATTCATCCGAAGAATTATCAAATATTGAAGATTCTGATTCCATTGATGATCTAAGGAATGCTATTGAAAAGGGGGATTTTTGTTTAACAAGAATACAAAGCAAAAAAACTGAACATTTTTATGTGGCAGAAGTAGTAGATGTTAAAGAAGAATACTACGGTGTTAAATTTTGAAGAAATTGCCCAAAAAATAGTAAAGAAGAAAT
>BMAV01009113.1:0-59997 GCA_019973955.1 Trichonephila inaurata madagascariensis | reverse complement strand
TAAAGCAAGATTTTATTCATAAAATATAAATTTGTGAGTCAGCCATTTTATTTCATTTTTTCAAAGCAAAATTTACAAAAATGTTTACATCTAAACCTGAATTTCTTAGTAAAAAAAGAACAGGACTTGAATACTGACTTTTTTCTAACTTAAAAATAGCTCCTATATTTTTAAAAATTATTAGATTTTTTGTTAAAAAAAAAAAATATCTTAACCCACCATTAATCACTAAATACTTCTGGTTATAAACAAGAAAAATTAAAAATCCAAGTTGGGCTTTTAAAAGGTCATTCTTTTTAAAAACATTGACTGTATTTTTTTTTGACTAATCCAAATAAAAAAATTTTGCTCTTGGCAAAAAATTTTCTAAAGGATACAAATTTTTTCGAAACCTCGGGACCCCCCTTTGTACTTTCCCAAGTTCTAGCAGGCTGTGCAAGACATTTCAGAAAAGGGGGGATTCGCAAATTTCATGTTCATTCCAAATATTTCTTAATTTTAAATGTGCGTTCTCGAACAGCTTTAACTAAAAAAAAAAAACCCCTTTCCCCGCGATAAAAGGGTGGAAAATAAAACATTTTTGGTATCCACTACGTTCGGCCGGTTTTGAAAAGCGTGGTAATGTAATATTTAGTTCACTTAGATTAAAAAAATGTATTTTAAAATTTAAACGCAATGAAAAATTATTTAAGTAAAATTTTTGACAAAAAAGCATGGAAACCCATTTAAAAATTTCTCCTTTTAGAAAATTGTTTTTAAAATTAATAATATTTTGCCTGTATATTTTCCCCGACATTTTAAGAGGCTCAACAAATTTTTAAATATATAATTTAGAAGTGGGTTTTCCATGTTTTAGAAAAACAGGGAAATTTTAAAAAAAAATGCCAAAAATTTTTTTTCCCAATGCTTGTAAATCTGAAAATAATGTAAATTTTTTTTTCAAAAATCATGTTGAACCCTTTTAAAGAGATTATCTATTGGGCAAAATATTATTATAATGAACTTTTTTTCACAAAAAGAGAACTTTTTAAAAAAAAAAAGGTTATTCGTTTAATTTTTTGGTATTTTTTTTAAATGTTTTTTGTAAAAGCCCTTTAAAAAAATTTTAGAATGTTAATCAAGTGACACCAAATATCATGAAAATTATCAATTTTGGTTTTTTAAAATCATTTCTGAACGGGCGGATACCTTAATGACAACCAACTTTTTTTTATCAGGGCACATCGCACATTTTATAGTGAACGAAAAAATTGTAAAAATAGATTAAACAAAGGACTGCAGTGGTCACACTTTTGTTAAAACTTAAACTCACCCGTATTATAAGACAGTGCCAAACTTTTAATATTGGCCCCAATATCCCCCCCCCATTTAATGATATGTGTTGAATGCAAAAAAGTAATTTTTTAAAAAAAATTTTGCAAAATTTCATCAATAAAAAATATTGTCTCAAAGTAGATTGACGCTAAAGATACAAAATAGACCTTAATTATAATCCGTATAAACTATCAAAATAAGTATTCAATTATGTAATGTTACTTTTAAGGTATCCGAATACATTGAAAATGACCAAATTCAGTCAAGACAGATATTTTTGTTTTTTATTTTTTGAATACAGATATCTTTTGGTTTTACAAAATATGCTTTGTTTTGATTCTACGCTACCTAGAGGCCAAGCTACAATTAATTTTATAAAGTTAGAATAACCGGAAGTGGGTCTTTCATCTACCAAAAGTGGGCATTTTAATTGTTCAAAATCTGTCATGGCGAGTCTGATAACTCAAAATATTGCAAATGTATTTCTATAAAACTTTTCCAAACTGATATGTATGCTATTTTCTACAGAATGTACTAAAATATTTCTTAATGTATGAATACTTTTTTAGTTAGGCCTGTTATTTAAATAATTGTCTCATGAAGAATGTGACTTTTCTTATAATGTTTACTTTATCAGCTCTAAAATTTTCAAATTTTAATAAAACATTAAATTTTTAGTACATTTTCTAAATAAACGTATCTTATTTGTTTGGGTAATACTTTTACTAATATAAGTTTATTACTTTTTTCTAATTGCTTTGAAGTTTTACAAAAATATTGCTAAAATTTCACTTATAACTGTGATTTTTTGAAATTTAGGCAATTTATTTTAAATATTGTTGGTTAAATATTAGTATTTATCGCTATTGAGTCCAGAAAGCATTTATAATGTTTTATTTATAAGAAAGCATTTATAATGTTTTATTTATAAGAAAGCATTTATAATGTTTTATTTATAAGAAAGCATTTATAATGTTTAAATACGTTATTTTGTTAAAAAGTACTCCAAACGTGTTCGGATACCTTAAGTAATAAATATTTTAAGTTACTTTTAAGCGTTAGGATAACTATTATGTAACGTTTCCTGGTTCAGAAAATAATTTTCTTCCTTTTCGAAAATTAAGAATTTTTTTTAAAAAAAAAAAATCACATATTTTCAATATGTGCGCGCCTCCCGCGTACTGTTATCACCCCCCCCTCTAGGGAGGGTGTGCCCCACAATTTGACAAACGCTGCCATAAGAGTGTTTATGTGTATGTGTGTGTAGAAATGTATGAAGGGAACTAATTATAT
Organism: Trichonephila inaurata madagascariensis; assembly: GCA_019973955.1. Taxonomy (NCBI): domain Eukaryota; kingdom Metazoa; phylum Arthropoda; class Arachnida; order Araneae; family Nephilidae; genus Trichonephila; species Trichonephila inaurata. The sequence goes on along the minus strand of BMAV01009113.1, from coordinate 57,390 downwards.
GGCGAAATAATTACAGAATGCAAAGTTTTGTATTTACTTCGACTTGCTTTTAAATTTATTACCATTTTTATTATTAGATTACAGTGTTGTTTTGGGGTTAAAAGGAAATATTAAAGTGATACTTTTTTTATATATGAAACAGAATTTCTATGTAACTAGAATGATTGACTTATTTTAAATTTACAGTCATTATAAGCACTGTATGTTTTCTATGGATAGATCAATCTTTCTAAATTGATCATCTGTAATAATTATTTGCGGATCATTTAGATTATTACATTCAATAGAAAATTATCATTAATTTTGCCGCCTTACCTGGATAGGATAAAACCACTTTATACCAAAATCTAGGATGCAAATTTTGTTTTTCTTTAATTGTATAATTTATTCTTCCCCTTAACAGAGAAATGCCGAATACCCTTACTGATATTATAGTTTTTAGCAAATGTGATCACCTGTAGCAGGTAGAGTAATCAAAACTCCTTTATAGGCGAGCTGTGTTCGTCACTGCCTGTAGTTTACAATATATTAACTTTTTCAACTCACTTTCGAAACAAAAGAAAAATGTTGTAGAAATTATTACTACTACAGATATTGTACAATAGGTTGGATCGTGATTATATAGAGAAAAAAATTTAAAATTGAAACCTCTATATATACCTATGCGGAGTGAGTGCGTGAGTGAATGTTAACATCGCACTGTTCAGCTACTCTAGAGCTTTTGGTGATGGACCTCGCAATTTTGAACCATGGTCAAGTGACGAGGACGACACCTAAGCTGGTATCTCCTCTCCTAACTGACACACCACACAAGTGGGAGGACGTTTGAGCTCTCGACAGATTTAACGTGCTTCGCTCCCCTACAAGGCAGGCCATCAGCGGTACTAGGCTCGAATTCATGACACGCTAGCCAAGAATCCGTTACCTTGACCACTAGGCTACCGCGGACATATCTACTTATGCGCATAAGAAGATATGTCCGCAAAGGAGTTGAAATTTCCAAAACATTGGAAAATGACAAAACTTTTGATAGATGATCTTAAACTCGGAATAAAATTATTTTTCTACAATTTAAATAATTAAAAGCGATGATTATTGATAAGTGAGTGCTGAATAATGAACAGTATATTGCACATTGCAATATACTTTACAACCACACTTCATTACCCCGCACCATCGAATCTATTCCCTCCAAGTTTTTTTTGTGTCATCCACTTTATCGTTAACTGTAATTTCAATAGTAGTTTTTTTTTTAATTAGTACTAAAGAAGCCGTTAAATGTACGTGATCTTTTTTTCCAAATATTTGGTAAGTGCTCTTTCATCTCAATAAATGTTAAAAAGAACTGAAATACCCGGGTTTTTTTTAACAAATATTACTCTGACTTTTTTCCATAAAAGCTCAAATACCTAAACTTCATTCTCCTTGTAGCAGTACTTAACATAAAAACTAATTTCTTATTTTACTTTTCTCTTTATCTATATATTAGGGAACATTACTTCCACATAAGTTGTTTTTGAAATTCTGAAGAAAAAAACATCGATCTACCATATTGTACAAGATAACAAATGAGTGGGAAAAATGTGTTAGCTTCAGATAAGGTTTCTAGAAATAAAACTATAGTCATTGATGTCTGGTTTTTTTAATTTACATTGGTTGGATTGGAAAATATTCCCCACGTTTTACCCACTTGGCGACATGTTTTAAAGTTGCAAGATACTTTTTTTCAATTTTGCTTATAATCGAGTTTAGAATTTCGGGTAAATTTTTATTCATGGATAGACTTATATTCAGAATTATACAATAAAAAAAACTGGGAGTTATTAAAGTTTGGTAAAATTCTAGGAGAGCCCACACCCTTGGCGACAACCGAAAAAGCGCCAAGCTAAAACGAAACGACGCCAAGCGAAACAAATAATAGTGGCAAGTGAATATAGCGGGACAAGGTGGATACATAATGAAAATATATGTAAACAATACAGAAATTAATCAAATGTATTTAAGATGAAATTAAAAAAATGCACTTACATTCTTACTGCTGATCTTTTCCGAGTGGAGGGTACAGCGTGACAGCAGAATTTAAAAAAAGCCTTGAAGGCCTCATCGCTAAGTGAATGACCATGGGAGCGCCGCCATAAATATTCTGCAAGGTAATGGTCGAACATACCCATTCGAAATCTCCGTTCAAATCTATCCAAAGCAGCACTCTTTCGTTCGTATAATCCCATTCGCTCATTACATTTAGAACATTCATAATTCGAAGCAATCAATCCTTCCTTCCTGCCTTCATACACCATTCAATCAATTTTTTCTTACATTTTGCATTCAACAAAGTAAAAAATTTGAAGGTATATTCATTCACATACATGCCATACTTCCAGCCCGGTGCCCAACAGCAAAATGACTCAATTCAATGCAAACAAAATGCCCGCCGACACAATACGAAAATTCCAGAAATAGTTAGGTCTACCATATATAATGTATCAAATTAGGGTTACCAAGATGGCGCAATTATCGCCAACCAAAATAATTCGCTCCAAGGGTGTGCGCTTTCCTAGGGCTGAACCAAAAAATTTTGAAGAAAAATTTCAAAAGTCATTATACCCTTTTTTATTTTTTTTCACTACACATTTACTTTTTTAAAAATATAATCCCCATTTATTTTTTTTTTATATTCAAAATAAAAAAACTTTTCCCACTTTTACGCATTTGGGACTTACGACTTAAGAATTTTGAGTTACAGAATTTTCAAATCTCGTCAATTTTTCTTTTTTTTTTCAACACTAAAACTGAATTGTAATCATTGCCATAACCTGATGAAATTGGTAATTTGATTGAAGTTACCTATCTTGCCAGGCAAATAAATTTAGAGGTTAATAGAATGATGACGTTCTATAACCGCAGGATTCCCACAATCAGGAACTGATAATTGATGAACTCATAGAAATGCAAGAGCAAAGAGCAAGACATTGATGAACTTGAGTCTTTAGACACAGTTCAATAGGAAGTTCGAATGATGGTGTTGGGAATTTGACAGAAAGCTTCAATTTAATTGAAAAAGGGTTTCAACTTTTAAGAAATACAAATTCCAATTAAGAGCGTACTTTTTCAAAAAAATCTAGAATAAAAAATAAGGGATGAAAAATGAATTCGTTTGCCTTGACCCGGCAGACTACTTGAAGGGGAACCAGTGGCACGACAGTAAACAAAATGCTTTACATTTTATTTCAAAATTTCAATATTCATTATGAAGTATTATAAACAAACGCGAGCGATCGGTCGCGGGGCGGCAAGGAGCAAACTCATTTGTTATAGTTTTGCCTTAGTTACGTCGTACACCACAATTGCTTATGATCTAAAGTTTGTCTACACATAGCATAGTCAATTCCATTGACACAACTTGTATTTTAAAGTTAATCTGTGTTATATTTATGATTTTTAACTGTTATTTAACATATCTAGTTCAACAAAAGAACAAAAAAATGCAAGAAAGCAAATGTAACAGGGAATTTCAAATTGGGTGGACCGAAAAACATGGCCTTATTAGTATAGGCGACAAAGAGGTCTGTGTTTTACGTTGTGGAATAGTGATATGCAGAAAATCACGAGTAAAACGGTATTTTGAAACAAATCACAAACAACCTTGTGGAAAAAGAGCGAACTACAGTAAAAGTAATTTTTTTCCCAAAGAAATTATGGAGGGGACTCAAATTTGATGTATTCTACAAAAAGTAACATCTTACAACCCAACATATGCTATTTGTCATTCAATCTGTAACAATACATGTCACACTAATGTCACTCTTTAATTTGAATTGACGTATAATTAAAACTTTTAAGATATAGTACAAAAGTAATTTTCCGTAGTAAAAAGGTTTTGTGTTGTTAGTATTTAGTTTTATTATTTTCCCAAAATCACAAGTCAAAATTATTTGACGGGAGCAACCTCAAACAACTTTTTTAGAAAAATGGGACATTGATCCCAAACGCCCACCCTGGATTACTTGGTTAGATTTTTATGAGACCTTCTGTGTGTGTGCATCAAGATAACTTTCGATTGTGGTTTTGTATTTGTGTTATCTAGGATTTTCTTAAACATTTTCTTCTCATAAATTATTATTTCCTTACGTCTCCGGTCCCAACTAAAATAATTTTTAAATATTTATACCGCTACCCCCACTTTAAAGGGATCCGACACGTTCGGGGCCATCATTTTGGGGCATAAAAAGGATAAGTTTCAATATTTTGTGTCACTTGATTAGAAAATGTATAAAATTTTTTGGGGCATTTTTTCAAAAGAATTTATTTAAATACAAAAAATATACGGCAAAAAAAAAAATTAGAATAACCTTTTTTTCAAAATGTTTCCTTTTTAAAATGTTTATTATAAAAATATTTTGTCTGTATATAGCTGGGCCTCTGTAATAGGCTCAACTGTGATTTTTTGAAAAAAATTTAATTATTTTCAGATTTACAAACATTTGAAATAATTATCGGCGTTTTTTTCTTACAATTTCTCGCCTCTGTTGTCGTAACACATGGATAAACCCACTTCTAAGTTATAGATTTCAAAAATTCTAGTTGAGCATCTGTACAGATGTCTGAGCTGTATACAGGCAAAATATTATTATAATAGAAGCCTTTTTCACAAAACGAGAATGTTTTGAAAATTTGTCATTCTATGTTCATTTTTTTGTCAAAATATTTTGTAATTAAATAATTTTTTATTGTAATACTAATCTTAAAACAATTTCATATACATTTTCTAATCTAAGTGACTGAGTTGAGTTGAGTTTGGTGTTTTATGGCGAAAGAGCCAGTTTTGGCTATACTGCGCCAAACATTCATAGGTCTGTGGCCTGGACTTGAAAAGAAGAAAAGAAGAAATTGGATGACAAGATGGAGGGTCAAAAGTAGAGAAGAATCACTGGCGTACCCCAGGGTTGTGACACCCGTTTTTTACCAAAGATAGTAAACTCCTTGGGAAAAGGAAAAGATCTCTAGAGAGGGTACCTCGATTGTGGAACTGTACCACCCAAAGAAGGTGAGCTCCTGAGGGGCCTAATATAAGTGACACTAAATATCATAAATATTATCCATTTATACGCTTTTGCAAAATTACGGTTCCGAACGTAGTCGGATAACTTAATTGGTTATCACTCAGTCCCACCTCTCGCGTAAGTTTGAGGTATTTACACAAAACTTTCACAATCTATAGAACATAATATATGAATAAAGAACTTCATTTACGATCAACTAGGTATGTACCTCATTGTTTTGTTCAACGAAGCGCTGTGCGAATATTTTTCTTTCATTAAACTTGCTAAAATATCTAAGTTCGTTTAGCAAAAACGAACAAATATTAATATGAGCATCATTACAAATTAGCATCCGGAGTCAGGAGAAAAAAAACTACTATTATTAAGGAATGAACACGTGGAATACACCAATAACCAGGAACCATCTCCTTGTTTCCTGAGAAAATTAAACCAACGCGATTTTTATTTTCTTTAACCATAAATCAGTTCTTGTAGTATCTCACGCAATAACCGTAGAAGGAAACAGCATTGCGTAGGTATAGGAGGTTTCCTTAATTAAATAGCAGGATATAAATATTTAATATAAGCAATCTTCATGATTGTTATTATACACAGTGTGCGAGAGAATCTCAGGATATTTATTATAAGCACAGGCTACAAAAATCCTGTAATGAGCTTGAGTGCGACATAAAGTAGACGGTGACATATTTTTTTTTCGGGGGATGAGTTTGAGATAAAAGTTAAGAATGAAACGTCAGCACTGTTCTGATTAGAATAATGAACAGAGCTTTATGAAAAAAATTTTTTTTGAAGTTCTGTGGGAAGCGTCGTGTTTTCATATCGTTCATTATCTTAGCATGGGGAACATAAATTTATCTCCTCAAAAATATCATCCTTTTATGTTAAATATCATGTCATGTCAGTTATGAATATTTCAAAAGAAAAAATATAAATATTACATTTCTTGAACTATTTATTTTCTAAAATTTAGCATATAAATGAGATTGTTTGAATTTAAATTCAGTGGTTTTTGACATAACGTAATAGAGTTCTTGAAACACTCACAGCAGTAGACATCGTAGTAGTGTGGACATGATATTCAGTTTGTTCGAGATACGAGCTTAAGTTCTGTGATTCCATTTTACACAAGTCACATGAAATTTAACTAATTCATGTTGAATCTATTGGGATTCAAGGTATTGGTTTTGGCATGCTGTGAAATTTAAGATAGTGATGTTCCAAATCAAGTGTCCACCTGGTCATTTGAAAGTGGTTTGAAATTGCAAATTTATCAGCAATGGCCCTCATGTCCTTTCTAAAAGAGATTAAAAGCCAAATAAAAACGGTAAATAAATAATTTAACAGATAATGAGCATATATGCATCTTAAAAGTTAAAATGGAAACATCAACAGAAAACTCTGCAACAGTGGGATATCCACGAGGTCTATCTTCTCTAAATCGGTTTTTATCCCTTCAAGACAAATTGGTACTTTGAGCTAGAACAACTCCCCTCCAAAAATGAACGCTACATAAAATAATACATAAATAGCCAGGGATATTGATAACATATGATTGCTAGACAATTTGCCGCGTCAATTAGCATCTAAATTATAGCCTTCTAGCTATCTTGAGAGTTAGCAAATCTAGGAGGGTTTCTATTCGGCAAGTTTCAGAGATTGCATCTCATTTCAGATAAGTAAACATTTATTCCTACTCTTTAGTTTGTCTTGTCCGCATATCGTGTACTTAGTTCAAACAATTAAATTGATGAGAGTAAATTATTGTGAATACCTGTTTATAATCATTTCGTGTCCGATTTAATGTCTTCGCAATCCATGCTGCTTTTGAGTCCATTGGAAACCCCAACAATCAACGAGGTCTCCACCTCAACCAACATGCAGAGGATATAACACGACATCCTTTCTGAATACCTCTTTGCTCACAGGATTCAATTTATAATTCCTATATTTGCCATAAAAGTCCATTCACAGTTATTAAGATGTCCGACTACGTTCGGAACCGTGATTTTGCAAAAGCGTATAAATGGATAATATTTATGATATTTAGTGTTTAAGTATAATATTACAATAAAAAATTATTTAAGTACAATATTTTGACAAAAAATGAACATAGAATGGCCAATTTTCAAAATATTCTCCTTTTGTGAAAAATGTTTCTATTATAATAATATTTTGCCTGTATATAGTTCAGACCTCTGTTCAAAGGCTCAACTAGAACTTTTGAAATATATACCTTAGAAGTGGGTTTATCCATGTTTTACGACAACAGAGGGGAGAAATTTTAAGAAAAAAACGCCGATGATTATTTCAAATAGTTGTAACTCAGAAAATAATCTGATTTTTTTAAAAATCATAGTTGAGCTTCTGTGCAGAGATCTGAGCTATATACAGGCAAAATTTTATTATTATAGAAGCATTTTTCACAAAAGAACATTTTTAATAAAGGTTATTCTAAGTTGTTTTTTTTTTGCCGAAATATTATATTTAAATATTTTTTTGTCAAAATGTCCTAAAACAATATTATACATGTATTCTAATCTAAGTGACTCTAAATATCATGAAAATTATCCATTTATGCGCTTTTTTAAAATCACATTTCCGAACGTAGTCGGATACTTTAAGTTACAAGATTATTTTTTCTCAAATTTCTAAATAAAGGTTTCTTTTAAATGTGATTAAATGTTATTAAAATTACATCTATTTGGGTGTCGTATTATATATTTTATTAGATGTAGCTGTATTTGTTGATAAACGTCTTATTATTAGTTACTTGATATTAATCAAGAAGTTGCAGGAATCAATCACAAGTTGTTGGCCTTGTTTTCCCCATTGATACCATAAAATAATTATCGTAAAATCCGCTGTATAATGCTCACGGCTGTATAACGGTCACCTATACTTTCAAACTTCATTTATTAAAATTTTGATGTATATTCTCCATATAACACGCACTCCCTTTTCTTACGAAGAAAACTAAGATGTACATATGCAATGGTCTTCGGTTTTTAAGTAATTTATTCGAGGTAATATCCCAGGATTTTGAAAAAATAGTATGCTTTTAGAATTACTTTTACAGTACTTTTTACTATTCAGAATATATTTACAGAAGAAGAATTCTACAGTATACTTACTTTTACTATTCAGAATTATTATTATTATTTTTTAAGTTCATAAAGTAAGTCATATCTTTAAAATAAACAGTATTTCGATGTATGTAGAAGTCTAATTTTCTTTATGCTCATATTTTTTATTTTATTTTTAAAGCTATTATTTATATACACGGGTATAACATGAACCCGTAAATTTTGATCTTTTTTTTATGTTAAAAAGAAGCATTGTACTCCGGATTTTACGGTAATTTAATCACATTATCAAATATTGTTGTAAAATAAATCCATTTTATTTTTATTCTTTTAAAAAGATCATCTTTAATTTTTATTGATCCATTCTGCTTCATAGTAGATATAAAATTTATTTATGCTGAATAAATAAAGAAAGATGTATATGAAATGAATGATAATATAAAAAAAAAAGGGAAATGAGGAAAAAAATGGGGGAAAAACATTTTTTGATTATAGCAAATTGAACATTTTCTTAAAAATACCAAAAATTTTAATCTTATTCCTAAATATTTTATACTATATAAAAAAGTTTATTTTGCATGAATTTTGTAAATCAATACACCAAAACAAACATTCTCATTTGGGTTTATATAAATGATAAATAACTGTTCCTTCTTTGATCTTTCCTTAAAATTACATTTGTAGTTTTTGTTAATCCTCTTGTTTCTAATACTTTTGAGTTGTCTGGTAGAAAAGAAATTTCTTCTGTAAAAATGTATAATTTATCGGATTTTTCCTTTTTAGAACGTTCCTTTTATTCTATTACACTATAAATCATTTATTATACGTTTTTTCACATTGATAACAGAGAATTACAACGTACATTTAAATAATATGCGGCGTGAACATCACTACTTGAGATATCATTAAAATAGATTTTCCGGTACTCTCACTCCTTTAAACCTTTGAAAGGACAAGCAATTTTCACTGTGAAGCTCCAAATTCACACGTTTGCACCGCATAATTCCGAATCTATTAAAGAGCTCTAAATTTCAATCTTCTAAACACCCCCTTCCCTCGGCTTTCGTAAGAGGTTGGAGGGTTTTCTACTCAGACATTTGCAGAGAATAGATCTTCCGTCGATCCGGTTACAGAAGAACATTGCTTTTATTCCCGGAAATGTCAAAGGTTGGACGACTAAGAACCTATTTGAAGAATTTAAGCCTGCTGTTCTCACAAAGATATGGGAAGAAAGACTTTGCTGTTGGAAGATAGGATTATGAATTAAAGTTTCATATTTTTTTGGAAATATATCCTTTTCTCCAGCAAAAATGACGGGCGGGTTTGCGTCGTCGCGTGCTGTCTTAGATTTTTCACATTTTTTTTTTTTGTTATAAATGAGTAACGTAAAATGTTCTTCTACTTTGTCATGATTGTTAATGAAAATGAGATGCAAAATAATTTATACTAATATTGGTATTCGATTTAATATTATTTTCAATAAAAATTTCTTGTACTTTTGTATAGAGATGCAGATAAAATGAATCGGAAATAAAATAAGATAAACAACATATCATTGTACTTTATAAATAGATACAGTGCTTCATACTATTTTAATTAAACAAAATTGGTTGCTATATTAATATAAAACCATTATTACTGTTACTGCACAGTCATAATTACAATCATATTACTCAACATAATAATTACAACACACACAAGCCGTAATTACTATCATAATTACTATTATCTGTACAGTCAAAATATGTTAATCCCTATTTAAATATAGGAACTAGATATGTTGAAAAATTTATAAAATAATTAAAAGGACAAAGAAGAAGGGATATCACTCGCTACAAACTTCTCACATATGCATTAATTGATGATGTATTAAAGAATTAAAGTGTTTTTTAAATCACTGCGTTCTTTTAATTGTTTTCAAGCTGTGGTGATTATAAATTAAGCAGGATGTAGAATTAATGACTACTTTTTATTTAACGGAGCACTTCTACCTACAGTATAACAGAATCAAGTAATTGTTTTCATATGTACATATTTAATATTTATGAAAATTATTTCCCAAAGTACTGTAGTTATCTAATAATATTTTACTTACTTCATATCTGGTACACAAAATTCATCTCTTAGCGTTTATTATACTGTATCAGCTATAGATGGAGGGCGCGGTAGTCTAGTGGTAAAGGTATCGGATCGTGACTGGCCTTGCCACGAGTTTGAGCTCTGTACTACTAAAGACCCGTCGTGTAGGGGTGCGATGCACATTAAATCTGTCGAGAGCTGAAACGTCCTCCCGTTGGTGTGGTGTGGTAGTTAGGAGAGGGGGTGCCAGCACAGGTGTCGTCCACGTCACATGACCATGGTTCAAAATTACGTGGTCCGTCGCCAGAAGCCCTTGTGTAGCTGAACAGTGCGACGTTAATATTCACTCACTCAATCAGCTATAGATGTGTATCTTAAACCCTTATCTACCGACGGTACTTATAAGTACCACTCACTTTAAAATTACATTGAATAACCATTTTTAAAAATATTCGGTCGATATTTAGCAGGAACACTTTTTTATTCCATTCTTCCTGTATACAGTCCAGCACAGGTTCTATGATGAGTATTTTGGGGGGAAGGCGAATAGTTTTAAAACAGAAGTTGCGTTTTTTAACAAACATTTTGATCGGATTGTGAAAATCGTCATTTTTATTCCGAAAAAGTATTTAGTGTCAAAAGACAAGTGTTTCATTTTTTGTATGTTAATTAAGATATTAGAAAAATTTACTAGTTATTTTAAGTGAAAAGTGTATATAATTAATTTTACAGTTCAAAAATTTTGTGGTACTCATATAAGTACCGACAATACACTGGATATTATAGAACAAGAAGTTTTTTTCGTCCGTGTAGTTTATTGTTGTTTTTTGTTGTGTTGTAGCTTCATCACTACAGTGCAATAGTTATGCTTTTTTTTGGCATTTCTTTAAAACTTAAATTATTTATTTTGCTGTGTTCTTTTTTTTTAACGATTTCAAAAAATTTGAACCTGGAACCTGAGTTTCTATTTTTACCACACAATTAAATTAAATATATATAGTTTATTCAAAAATTAGTAAGATTTTAATTTTTTATGTGTTGCTGAGATTTAAAAATAATAGGTTCTCAAGGTCCTATTATTATTTTTTTCTTTTCTTAGAGTGTTTGGAAAAAAGAAGTTCAGTCTTCAAGAGGCTTTGGATTTATTACAGAACCTACCATCTGAAAGCAGTGATGCACTAACAGATGATTCTTCAGTTGAAGAAATCCCAGCAAATTATCTGCTGGAATTTTCATTAGATTCTTAAGATGACGATCAAAAGACTTGAACAAGACTCAAGGTGCAGTTGTTCATGTTAAGAAAATACAGTATTTCCTACCCCAGAATGCAGTACTTTAAAAAGCATTCATTCGAAACCCCACTAAAAATGCACAACGTGTAATGAATTTTTGTGTATTTATGAAAAGAAAAACCATTTCTTCGAATATCATGAAATTAAATTCATGTGTAAAACCAGCTTTCATGCGTAAAAAAAGTAAAATAAATTTTCAAAAATAAATATTCTGTGCTGTAAAATATTAGTGTTCTCTGGTAATTTAGCATTTTTTTAAGAATTAAAACTCCGTTAAAAAATTCATATGGTTATTATGAGAATGTTTTAAACCTCATATACTGACGGTACTCTAAAGTAGCAATTTAATTAATTAGAGAGAGAAAGAGCTCTAGGCGGATTAAATTCTCTAAAGAGGAGTACTTTATTCATGTATGAGTGCATTCATGTATGAATGCATGAAAAAAATTGCAGTAAATTATAATGCGGTAGATAAAGGGTTAAGCGGTTTACCCATACACTGTACTGGCTACCAAAAGTTGCCCGCAATGATTTACCCGTACGCTGTACGGGCACTCTGATTTTTTCTTTCTTCCTTTGATTTGCAATTATTTTTAATTCTTATGGTGTATTATTTAGTGCTAATATTTTGAAAAGGTGATACATTACGTCTATAATACTAAAATGCTTTTTGTCTTGCACTTTTTTTGGGGTGAAGACTAGAATTAGTATAGCGTTTAGTTATAAATAATAAAAAAATATATGCTTTATTTTAAACATTTTGAGTAAAAAAAATATTGCTTAAATGGTTCAGTAATCACTGGAATTATTTTTAATCAGTGAGAAAGTCAATACTAAAACTTTAAAGAAGTTTAATTATTAGAGAATCATCTATATGTTGTTAGAACAGAAACATTTTAATAATACCTAGTAGGGGGCAAACAATTAATAATTCTGATACTAGCGTATTATACGCTCGATAAAGTTTGTCTAATCAAAACACACCCCAAATACCGCTATATGCTGTCAATAGAATAAACCTTTCCCACGTATTTTCCTATATAATAATACTAACGATGGTAGCATTTGGCAAAATTTTATAATTGACAATGCCTTTTAAATAAGCGAATTTGGTAAATGGTATAATACGTAGGAGGAACCATATTGAGTTATTTTACCTCTTGTAGTAATAGCTGGATATATTATTTTTACTTTGAGTCACAATTTTTCCTTAAGATTTCTTTTTCTAAAAGTTGAATATTTTGAATGAAAACATTAAAATATAATACATTTAAAGTATATATATATATATAAATTGAATATCAATATTTATATGAAATAAATCATTACTAAAAACATAAATAATTTTACAGATAATATGACAACTGGCATTTTTTAATATGTGAGGTTATTTTCAATCACTATTTATTTCTCTCCTTTTTTTTGCTGTAGTGATAAACATATAAGAAAATCATTATTGTATTATTAATCAATGCATATTTAAGCAAAGATTAAAAAGCTGAATTATATTTAAAAGATGAAAAACTTATTAGTTGGATAAAATATGTAATTACTGATTGATATTGCGAATTAGGGTGGTTAAACAACTACCAATTAATTATATCTGTATTATGATCTTAATTAGCAAACTACTATAAACACAAATGCAGCTCTTATTCTTTCTTTTTATGCTCCTAATCCCTTGCTGTTGTGTAGTTATATATTGATTATCTGCTACGTTTACAGAATACATGTTAAATGAAGACCCTTGTTAATTAATTATTAGAAATACCAGCAGTTCTGTTAACAAGTTTTGGTGTTCTAACTCAGCTGCGTGTGTGAGCTTGTGAATTGCGAATAATTTTTGACATCATTAAATGATAGAAATAATTAATTAAATTGATAAATGGTATCCTGTGAATGTCATCAGTTTTCTGTTAAATCAGTTTACTTATCATCATTATAATTTACAGCATAAATATCTTCACAGCTGTTTGCTTTTCTTTAGGATAAATCTTCTGTTTACATAATGATGATAATTTAGTAAGGATTTAGAAGGGTTAATATAGTTTTAATGCTATAAATTTCATAAACTAAATGATATATCAACACACACACACAAATATATATATATATTTCAATGGTTCAGAATGAGTATTTAATTTATGTAATAATATATTTATTCTAGGGATATTTTATAATATTTATAATTATTATAAGTATTTAATTAATTTTTCAAGTTCATAAGATTTTATGATGAAAGTATAAAATATTAAACCAGAAGAGTGTGCAGCTAAAATTTAATTACAAATGGAGCTTAATGTTCTCTAAACATGTTTGCTAAACTAGCATTTAAACATTTTATTTCAATTGTTGATTTGTAAAAAAAGGGTTAATTTCATAACGAATCTAACTAATGACCTCCTCATTCTATTTATACCTAGTGGTTTTGTGTTAAGTTTAGCTACAATTAATGTTTTAAAATGAGAAAAAAAGTAAGGAATTATTGTTACACTCTCAAAATGAGTGAAATATTGATGAAATAATTACTGCAAAATAATGTGAACCCATTTAAAATTTATTTCATTACTGAAGGATTTCGGATATATTATTGGAAATACATTTTTCATTTGTGTCATTTAGGGTTTCAAAATCAGTTATCAATCTACAACGATATAATGCAACAAAATCAAACATTATAAAATATCTTAAAGGAAAAATAATTGTTTATGAAAGTTTTTAAATATAAAAATTGAGTATATATTTATTCTTCAATTTGTATAACTGAATGATATTTTCCATCGACTCATGCATTTCTTAATAAATATGAATTGAAATAATATTTCAATGTTTAGGATAACAATTGCTTAACATATTGTTACGTAGATCCGGGTTCGAGGATTTTATGCAAAACTATCACAAAGAAAATAAACAGTTCTTTTAGAGATGCGAATTTATTATCAACAAGCCAATCCTTTAAATACAGGATTCAGCAGCAATATTCACAGAGTAAATCTTCGAAGGTCTTCACACCTTCAAAATCACTCAAACACAATTGTCAGTGTTTAAAAATACACGTATGTAAAAGATTATTCACAAGTACAGCCGAGCTAATCGCTAGTCCAAACAATGTTCACTCATCGCTGGTAGAAATCAGACTGACTCTCGTTCCGTCGAGCATCTCTATTTATAGGCGCGGCAGAAACTTCCAGAAATATAACAGCTCTTGTCATAGAGCGTGAAGTTAGTGGACCTCTCCACAAATTTCTAGAAGAATCCAGAGGATTCTGAACTCGCCGACATGGTTGCCAAATTAGCCGCCAACTTGGTCGCCAAAAATGATGCCAACTTGGCTCTACCGTCAAGATTTCGCCAAGTTCTCATTGAATCGCCATTATAACGTAAGGGGCGGCTTTGCTTGTGAATAGTACAATTTTAACATAAAATAAATATAACATAGAGTAATATAAATGCGTTAAACATCCAAATACAAATTATTTACACTATTTATACAAAATTCGTTACAATATTAATATGATGCCTTGCTTTTAAATCTAACCGGCACTTAAAGAGATAGCTGATTTAAAGCAATTTTTTTTATGTGTTTTGACGATCACCCAAGATTGATGAGTTTGTAGAGGGAAGAGAAAAGAAATCCCATTGTTTTTTGTTTTTTTTTAGCTAAGATTCTTTCATATCGGAAAGAACATTTTACAATCAAATACATTGTTGAATTTTTCTATATTTAAGACCAAAAACTTCAAATCTTTAAAAAAAAAATTCGTAAGCTATGTGCTTGAGAAAACCTTGTTGTTTTGCAATACGTTTTTGGTTTAAATAAAATCTAAAGGATCCTATAGTCATGATTTTGATAAGAAGTGGTTTGTAAAATACTAATAACAATAACATGGGGTGTTTTTTTTTTACTTGTTGGAAAGCTACATCTGAAAAATCAGATTTGAAAGGCCGAATTGGGATTAAATGATAGGACAACAACTGAAAGACTTCAAAAAAATATATATATTAAAAAAATTTTCCACCAAAGTTTCTTAATAAATTAGAATGTAAACAGGAAAACAGTTGAACTCAAAATGGTCATGAATTTTGTAAGGTCTTTCCAACAATGAATTTCAAAATAATTTTATTTGGTATTATTTTCCTCATTTTACATACAAATGTAACCTAATTTTTCGAAAGAGAAATTTCAAATGAAAGATTTTTGTTATTTAGTTTTATGGATAAACACACGGATTATTCATGTAAGGAGAGGAAATAAACACCTTATACTTTATTTTGTTATAAAGTAACATGAACACCTTTACGGGTTCCGCTCTCTTCCTATCAAAAAATTTAAAGAAAAACTGGGTAATTGTTTTTAACTGTACGGTTTTGTTATAGTGTATTGGATAACTGGGTCACATGGATTAAACAAACGTGAAATAAGACTAATTATTAAATTTAGTAACAATTTTATATAGCTTTTCTAATCACTGTTTTTTCCGTCTATGCCACGAATATCATACGTATGAATGAAGCGAAGATAACGTTTCTGGTCTATATGCAGATGAATTAAATTCTTTTACTGTTGCATTTTCAACATCAGGAATTTTTTTATTATTTATGATATTTTATTGTATGACATTTGTGGTACTATAATTTATTAGAAATACTGAATGAATAAAAAGTCGATTTAAGAATCTGCATAAAGTAATTTAAACCATGAGTATAACAAACAGATGTGAACGTTTTTAGTAAAATACTTATGTAAGCACATAATATGCATGCTCCGTCTCAGTTTACCTTTTCGTTTTGGACAAAAATAAAGATATGAGATTAAAATTAATAAATACAACGATTTGATTAAAAGCAAAAGTGACAAGAAAAGAGAATTACAGACTGATCATGATGAGCAAAACCACAGAGATCCGCCTCACCGATTGAAAAATGTGTATTTCATAAGAAGGCATATGGAGAAATTTTAGTATTAAATAAGCAGTGCTAAACCTTATATAAATAAGCAGTTATTATTAACATAACGTATGAAAGTGAGTTTTATTTTTAAAGCTATAGAAAAGAAGGAAAACATACTTAACATCTAATGTTGCTATTTAAAAATTATTTTCAATGTTTATAGAAAATTTGATTTAGATCAGTGAATACGATAGGATGTGAGAGTCCAATCTTACGTGGTGGAGGATCCATAAAAAAAGAAGAAAAAAATTATTTGTTCGCGTAGAATACAGAGTCATTTTATTTCCCTAAATTCTTATAGAAATAAGAACTTTTCAACTAAGCAATGACTCAGAATGGTAAGATTTAAGCCATAATCAAACCATTTAATTATATTAATCTCTGTTAAGAAAAACAAAAACTTTAAGATTTAAATGTTGCGCGAGATATGTTCAGACGTATATCGGATCATAGTTTTTCGCATGAGTAGCTTTGAAAGCTGATTTGGTGCTCACATGTAGTAACTCTTGTGAAAATGCAGGAGATTTTATCTGTTTCTATGTTTCTGAATCATTGTTTGACTGAACTTCAAATTTTTTATCCTTGCCATTTTGTGTAAGAGGAAAAAAGTCGAAGGAGCCAGAAAGAAAAAAAATTAATAAGA
Source organism: Trichonephila inaurata madagascariensis (assembly GCA_019973955.1). Taxonomy (NCBI): domain Eukaryota; kingdom Metazoa; phylum Arthropoda; class Arachnida; order Araneae; family Nephilidae; genus Trichonephila; species Trichonephila inaurata. Next base: position 40,283 of record BMAV01009113.1, on the reverse strand, counting down.
TAAAAGAAGATATACGGTATAAAAGTGGTGAATTTTAAACATCTGATATTAAGCATTGTTTTAGTAAAGTAAAAAACAAAACTTTTATGAAGATTGTATTTTTTTGTCAAAGTTATGTTACTTAAAAACGGATACCTCAAAAACTTATGAATGTATTTCTTTCATATTTTGTATACATGCTATATTTAACGAATGATAAAGGCGATGAGTACTAAGGATTTTTCTCTAACATCAATAGTTTTTTTGTATCATTTTATCGTTACGAACACCATATATTTTATAAAATTTCCTATATGAAGATGGGCAATAAGCCATAACTTTTTGGCAAATTTGAATATGTTTTAGATTTTAATTCATTGCCTTTATTATGATAAGCACACACACACACATGTTGTGTAAAAATAATTTACATATGTAACTTTGAATTCCATGTAGAGTGTTTTGAAATTAAGTATAAATTTCATTAAATTGTACATAAAATATCTCCTTTTTTAAAAAATTTAAATTATCACATAATTTCCTCTTTGGTGTTTTTCATTCATTTACGCCACACGCACAAACAAAATGGCATAAAATTACTAATAGCCTGACATTTTAGAAAACTTTTCTCCGAACGTAGGCAGATACCTTAAAATCTTTTTATCATTTGTAGAACACCGATAATGATAGCGTAAGTAAACATAATGAGATCTTTTATTTGTGACGAAATTAAGAGAAAACGTGAACTACTCTACTAGATTAAATTTTATTTGAATCCTAATGATTATCAGAGACTAGAAAGACAAAAAAAACCCCCATTAAACAGCAATAGCAAAACAGAAACCAGAAAAAAGGGTAGGATTAAGTTAAGTGAAAATATCATGCAGAATGCGATGGATCACTAGCACGTTATCACAAAAATAACATTCGAATACTGCTTCCCACGATAATAGAATCTTTGCAGGAAGCGTAGGCAATTCAAAACATCCATTTTTAAATAGAGAAGTATAAGATAATTGTGCTGCAAAATATAAATATTTCTTTTATGAATAAAGATCGGATGTTTTTGTCCGCATTCATATATCTTCAGAATTTATCCTTATGTTTGCAGTTAATTGTTGTATTGTTGTACTATACGTACCTTTTATCTAATCTATAATGTTACATTATGTGTATTCATGTATGGATGTGGGAGGAGAAATTCGTTAAAGATATCCTATGTTCTAATATTTTTTTATATTTACTGTCACTTGAATTAGAATGTACATATAAATTTAAGAATATTATTACAATACAAAATATTTAAATACAATTTTTTATCAAAATTCAAGAACGTATGCCGTATTTTGACATTTTATGAAAAATGCAAATAATATTTTGCCTATATACAGCTAAGACTTTTGTACAAAGCCTGAACTAGCAGCTTTGAAAAATTCACATTATTTTCATAGTTACGATCAATCGAAATAGTAACTGGTGTTTTTTTATTAAAATTTATCTGCTCCAATTTATTAAAATATGGATAAATCCATGTCTGATTATGTATTTCAAAAATCCTGGGACCTGCACAGAAGACTTTGTTATAAATAAACAAAAAATATTTTTAAAGAAGCCCTTTTCTCTCTCATAAAAGGATAATGTTTTGAAAATTCGTCATTTTTTCTTCATTTTTTTCCAAAAAAAGTTGTATTTAAATAATTTTTATTATAATAGTATCCATTTTTTGAGCTATATGAAATTCAAAAACAAGTCGTTAAGGTATCCGACTACCTTTGGAACCATGTTTTTAAAAACCCACAAATTAAAATTTTTTCATGATATTTAGTGTCACTTAGATTTGAATACATGTAAAAAATTGTTTGAAGGACATTTAAAAAAAAGTTTTTAAAAAACAATATTATAAAAAATTTACTTAGAAAACCCTTTTTTTTCCAAATGTTCTTTTTTTGTAAAAAATACTTCTTTTGTATTAATATTTTGCCTTATATATTGAACCCCGTACAGGGCAACATGATTTTTTAAAAAAATTTAAATTATTTTTTTAGAGTTTCAACCATTTGAATTAATTATAGGCGTATTTTCTTTTTCTCCCTTCTGTTTTCTTAAACATGGATAAACCGACTTCCAAGTTATGCGTTTCAAAATTGTTGACCTCTGACGGGGGTTTGAGGGGTGAATGCAGGCAAAATTTTAAAAAAAAAACCCAAAAATGTGAAAAAAATTCAAAATTTTGCCAAAAAAATTATTTAAACAATTTACTCTTTAAATGACCTAAATTAAATACCGCTTTTTCCCGGTTCCAAACGTAATCGGATATATGAAAAAAAGGGAGATGATAGTTATAAATATACTGTAATAAAACATAATTTTTTATGATAAACTATAACTCTTGCATCAAACTATATCTCTGTCCATATGTCTTATTACACTGCAATTTCACAATATGCATCCATTTTCGTAGCTAAGTTATACAAAGTAACAACACTTTGTCACGTAGTATATTCTTTAACAAACTATGAATATTTTATATTCTTTTGCATTATAACAATATACTTTGCTGCAAAATAGACAGTGTCTGAGTTTCTGTATCCATAGCATTGTTAAAATATTCAGGTTTTTTTCGCTATAGAAGGCTTTCTGAACATTCTTACAAGACATATGTTTCGCAAGGGATTACATATTGCGTTTGAAATAGTAAATATAATGCTTAGTAAATGTTCTATATCTCGTAAAAATGGAACATGCCCTGATTTTCTCTTAACGAAAAATGTTTTCCATTTTATTGATGTATGATATATGTTAGTAAAAAAGGCTCCCTAAACATTCAGATGATCAGACAACCCTTTCCTAAAAAAAGATGCTTATGAGAATAAGATTGCAGGGATACCCAATTAAAATTGCATTTTATAGTTAGCCAGATTTTTACATTTCCCTGCATAGTTTAAATTTATTATTATAAAAAAGATTCAATATATAATTTTAAAATTAATGTATGAGTATAATTTTCTTAAAAAATAATATTACATGAATAAAGAAATTGTAAGAGGCGTAGGAAAACTTTTTTTATTCATAATTTAGAAATATACATCTAAATTTTGTAAATATAAATAGTTATAGGCCGGCAATATGTTTTTTGATACACGCATTTTTTTAAAGTTAGATTGCCAGAACGGTTTTAAATTGATCTAAAGTTTTATTACTTTGTATTCAATTTATTCCCAAGATTTCGTAGAAATATAAAAATCTTATGAATTTTTCTTATAATTGATGCCTCTAATTTTTTATGTACCATGTTTTTAATTTTTTAATTTTTCTCATTTTTTGTATTACTAATTTTTTTTAATTGAATTTAAAAGCACACGTTTTTTTCTCCACGAAAGTCGGCGTGGGTATTCTTAAGTACTTTAAGACAGGGTGTTTATATATATATATATATATATATATATATATTGAAACAAAAATAGTTCACTTAGGTTACTATGGATACGATCTTCTGCTCGGACTGACGAACTTTAATTTCTGTATCTCGAGCTTATTTTTATTTATTGTAATTCTTTCTATTTCTCTTCTTTTTAAATTTTTAAATTGTAATTTGGGAAATTTTTAAAAAGTTCGGTTTTCAGTTATGGAAAGTTCTGGAACTTTCAATGACAGTATGTAAACAAAGGAAATATTCAGTTCGTGGAATAATCTTGAGTTGTGACAAGCGAGAGTTTTATAATTTAAGTATCTAATTACCACATTAGTATAAACTACGCGAATATATATATATATATATATACATATATATGTCAAGCCCCAGACCTGCTGGTAAAATGAGGAGGGCATCATCTTTTAAATAACTCTTTATTTTGCTTTAATCACGTAAAATCAACTGGGGGCCCCTTTGGCGAGAAACCGATAAAACAATAGACAACAATTCGGCGAGGTCCCGTTTTCCCTTTTTCGCGCATCGTTCTCCTCCGTCAGCGCTCGCTCCACCTTTAAATGGCTTTTTACCCACAAATCACCGATGGTAAAGGTTCGCCCTATTTTAATTTATTACTTACAATTTTAAAGCTTTTTTCAAACCTGACGTATATATATACATATATATATATATGAGACAGTGTCTAAGGGTATGTAAATTTTTTGAACAAAAAAAATATTGTAGCCAAGTTAAAAAAAATTAATTTATTAAGATTAGGAAAATTGAGTATCCCCCTATTTACAGCTTTTAATAACAAAAGAAAATAAAGGTAAGTTTGAATAGATTGCTGGGTTCACCTGTGAGATGAGGATGCCAAACATATTTAAGCTGAAAGCTGCTTTGTTTTTCAAATGAAGGAGCTAAAAGGACGTTAAACTTTATTTGTTCATAATCAGTGAAGACGTAATTGTTCGCTCAGGGGCCATAAGGCGTCTGTCGTCTCGCGCACGAATTTCTTCGTTGGATATTAGAACTCATCTAAATTTGATTTGGTTTACTTAGCTTCACACACACCATCTCTTGCAATTAGAAATGAACTGAAAATTTAATACTATTCCCTATATATATATATTCATTCACAATTAACATGACTATACTTACTAATATAAAAATACTTATCCAGTTACAATATTGTCATTTATTCAAAAGATGTATATTTAATTCATTGTTTATCATTTCTACGAGTCTGTTCTAATGTCATTTTTTTCGTTATTTTTTTAAAAATTACCGACTGTTAAAAAAAGTCTCTTTGTTAAAATTATCTCTAGTTACATTTTATTTTAACTTAACAACTTTAACATTTGATATAATTTTTCACTGTAAAATATGGTAATTTAAATAATTTTTTTTCAATTTAATGCTGGATAAAAAAAAAAAGAAACGGAAGTATAAGATACAATGTATGAGAATGTACATGTTTGAAAGTCTAAAAAGTAATATTCTCCCATGAAATGCGATTTATATTTTTGTAGAAATGTGTCTAAAGAGGAAGCAAACGGATTCACATGGTGGCGATAAGGACAATTATTTAAATCTCCAAAGTGAACTATCAATTTCAAAGACTTTTATTTATCGAAAAAAAAGGATCGAGACATCATATATCTTGCTAACTTAATAAAAAACGGGTTCAGTGTTCGAATTATCAGCCAGTGATCAATGTATCACTGAAATATATTCTTTGGTTACTATTCCGTAAAAAAATGAGTTATTTTATATTTTCTTTGAATAGTTTTATTCTCATCATCAACGTGTTATTTAGCTTTGTCATGCTCTGTCTGTATTTACACTATTATAAAAGGTTCTTCACGCGAAGTTAAGCCTCTAATATTTTACAATATTTTTAAAAAAATAATTAATTCAAAAAATACAGTTTATAAGCGGATGACTCGAGCTATCATACGTATTAACTTCTTTATTTACAATCAACAGTTATAAATGTTAGAAATTACGAAATGTGAAGATAAAAATTCTAAGTTATAAAATTTTTAATTCAATTTACATTGAAAAATTTTAAAAAAAATGCTTAAAAAATTTTTATTAATAATTAAGTTTAAAGTATTAAATAAAAATAAAACTCAGAAAAAAATTAAATCTACTGTATAAACTCTGGTTTTATAACCCGTCGTATGAGCATGTAAAATTAATTTAAAAAACATTAAATTTAACTCATGTGCAACTAAAACGTAATTCAGTTACTAAATTTTCCATTTGAATCAAATTATCTAACTTCAACGACTACTTAAAAGGAAAAAAAAATTTTTTATAGATAAATAGCTTTCAAGTTTAAATTCTCGATACGATGTACTCGACTAAAACAGTACCCCCATTCCCTAAAGGGTCATTTAAAAGATTATTCAATTCTTAACTTTTTTACATTTAATGGGAATTTATATTAATTGTTCGTATTTTCCCTACTAAATCCTAAATAATGTAGTTTAATGTCAATATTATTTACAGATCTTTTTTCTAATTGTTGAATGTAAAACACACACAGTTTATATTTGTACATAATAGTATTTATTTTGTTGATGTAGCATTGAAAATCATCGTACTTTTTTTTTAATCGATCTATTTTATTTTGACAATAATTATTTTTTGCTTATATCAGCTTTATTTCTTATGTATTTTAAGGAACAACTTTCTACTAGTTATTTCGTGAAATAATTTAATAAATTTATTCAAAAATATTTCTTAATGAATATTCAATTGCTTAAATTAGGCTTTGAAGACTATGAAAATTTAGTTTACTAGCAATATTGAGAAACCTATTTTCTGTTATCAGAATGGTGTTACATAAAAACATTAATGGATGTATAATATATTTTTGTTTTGATAGTTTATTATTAAAGTTGTTTTTTAGATGATTTCAGTTTGTCATCAATACAATATATATATATAAACAAGTTTATATAAAAAAATTAAGTCAATTCCTGCTTTGAATGGATGAAAAGAAAGTATTTTATTATTGATTGAAAATTTGAACAAGGAATATATATATATAGGAAGAGAGTGAACAAAAATAGTAAGAACTGAAAAAGAGCTTGATTTGTCTGTATTGTTGTAACAATGCACACCCGGTTTGGCTAGTTTGGCTGAAAAACCGGTTTCCGACGCCACATTTTGTCATTGTTTAAGCAGCTACATTGTTACAACAATGGAGACGAATCTATGTTGGTGTCGTAACCCATCGATTAATTTAATTTAATTTAATTAATGAATCAATTTTTGAAAGAGTGTATTAAAATCAAGTGTCATCCACTTAAGTTTTAAAAATTTTATTTGAACTTGATTGGATGAATAGAAAGTATTTTATTAACGATTGAAAATTTGAATAAATTTGAATAAAATAAATATATATATATAGAGAGAGAGAGAGAAAAGTGAGCTAATAGTACGAATTCAATAATGTTGTTTTTACGTATTAAAATTAAATATTTATTTGCAAGCAATACAACTGCTTCAAAAACATTAAAAATTTTTTGAAGACAAAAGGTTGGCAAAACAACTTATTATATTTCATAGATTAATAATTCAAAAATTCAATTTCAATATGTCGTAAAGAACCAATCATTCTACAAAAAAATATCCACTCTAAGAAATGAAGTTATAAATTACGGATAATCTTTCATATGACTCAACGATATCTAATAACATTTCCTTCATCTTATAAATTGTATTACATAATCCAAAAAGAGAGAGGAAAACATTTCATAAATTAAACCAATATCCACAAACATTTAGACCGGAATTCTTAACATCTTGAAATTTTATCTTCTTTTTCTTTAAATAAATGTCAAAACTTATATTTTTCAAAACTCAACTCTCTGAAAAAAATAGTTTCTTTCCTTTAAAATACACAAAAAAGTATCTTCATACCATAGTGGGAATATAGCCAAAATGATAGGTTAGGAAATTCATGCACCACAAAGAGCACGATAAGAGGAATATTTTTTCGAACATATTTCATCTTCTTTTAATGCATAACTTTCCTTTTGAAATATATTATTTTTGTACCAAGGTTTCTTTCCGCAGAGATGAATTTTTGAAAGTTTCCACAACTCAGTGAAATTTTCTTGCTATAGAGTTCAGCTGCTTTTTTTTTTTTTTTTCAATACATCTTACCAACATTGAAGAAATATTTTAAGGTTGTGAAGGATCTAATTTGTCATCATGATACTTTAAAATAAAAGTATTTTTGAAATAGTGTTGAAGTCTAGAAAGTCCAGTGGAAAGTTTTGGAATTTAACTATCCTATGGCACTTAAGTGGATTGAATTTATTACGATTATTGTATATATTTTTTTAAGTTATTTAAATTTACCAAAAGAAAATACAGATAATCGAAAAAAACCGTATAGAACTTTTAATTTTATTATTCCTTTATTCCCGTTTTTCTTTCAGGTTTATTATATAAAACTACCGTAAAATTCGGCGTATAACGCGTACTTTAACATCAAAAATAAGATCGAAATTAACGGGTGCGCGTTATACGTTGGGTATAAAAATGAGAGCTTTAAAAATAAAAATAAAAAGAGAGGAGCATAAAAGAATGACATTTACATATTTCGAAATTTTGTTTATTTAAAGAAATGACATTCTTAATGAACATAAAAGGATGTAATTCTAAAAGTATACTATTTTTTCAAAAGCTTAGGAAAATACCTCGAATAAATCGCTTCAAAACATAACAGTATTGCATACGTATATGTCAGGATTCTTCCTAAAAAAGGGGATGCTCGTTATAAACGGCGAATATTCCTCAAAATTAAAAATTGCAGCTTCAAAGTATGGGTGCGCGTTATACCGGGATTTTATTTTATCATTTTCTACGTTTTTTATGCGGTTTTTAATTTTTACTTCACTGAAACTTTTCATAAAAACAGATGGTTTAAAATCAAATACAATTTAACATTTAGGTCAATTTGCTTTTTAAAAAAAATTTTCAAAAAATTTAAAAAAAGTTTAAAGTTTTTTTTTAAATTTTTTTTACCCAAAAAATGTAAAGAAGTTTCTTTTTAAAAATTTTTTTTTTGCCTTTTAAAAACTTTTTCCGGAAGGTTTAAAATTAACTATTTTAACAAGTTTTTTAAAAAAAAGTTTTTAGAAAAACATAAAATATTAAAAAAAAAAAATTTTTTTTTCCCAAAAGGGAATTTTAAAAAATAAATTTTCCCCCTTTTTTAATTTTTTTAAAGGCATTTTTAAAACAAATTAAAAAGGGGTATTATGAAACAGATTTTTCACTTTAAATTGGAAATAAAGAAAAAAAAAAATTTTTTTTTTCAAAATTTTTTGGGTTTTGCAAAAAAGGGAATCAAAAATTTTTTTTTTTCCTTTTTTATTTTTTTCCCCAAGATTTTAAAATTTCCCAAATTTTCTGTGAAAACGTGGCCCCCTTTAGGGGAAAAATTTAAGGAAAACATTTTTGGGCCGGGTCCAAATATTCAAAAAAGTATAAATTTTTTCCAAAATTTTTTTCCGAGATAGGAAAGGAAAAAGTGGGTTTTAAAAAAAATGAAAGGAAAGGAGTATTTAAAAAATTTTTCTTGTTTTTTTTTTTTGGTTTTTTTAAATGGATTTTAAAAATTTAAACCTCCCTTTTAAAATTTTTGGATTTTTTAATTGTATTTTTAAAAAAATTTTACCCAAAATTTTATCCTGGTTTCACAAATTGAAAACCCCAAAATTAAAAAAGGTTTTTTTAAAATTTGAATTAATTTTTGGGAAAATTTTTTGGGAGAAAAATTTTCAAGTTAATTAAAATAAAAAAAAAAATTTTTTGAAAATTTTTTTTCTTTTTGGTTTTTTAAAAATTTTCCCCTTTTTGGAAAGGAGGGGAAGGGGAAATTTTGGTTTACTTTTTTTGATCCCCGCCTTTTTTCCTTTTTAAGGAAATTCCCCTCAGATAATAAGCCAAATGTGATTTTCCCCTTAAAAGAAATTTTCACACCCAAAATTTAAAAACCCTTTTAATTTTTTTTTGGGGGAAAAAAATTCCTGAAAAATTCGGGAAATTTTTGCCAAAAAATGGTAAAGGGGGGAAGGGAAATTTTTAATTTCAAATTCCGTAAAAAAAGTTTCCTTCTTTTAAAAAATTTTATTTGTTTTGGAAATTAACTAAAAATTATTTTGAGGTTTCCCTTTTTTAAATTAAATCTTTCATTTTGTCGGGCGCTTCGAATTAAAAAATTTTGTTGCCCTTTTTAAAAAGGGGGAAAGGGGGGAAATTTTTTCCCCAACCCAAAAATCTTTTGAAAATGTTTCAAGGGCGCAGGTTTTTTCCCCGCCCCGGGGGAAAAAAAGACCTTAAATTTCAATTTCCCCCCAGGGGGAAGTTTAAAGCAAATTTTTTAAAACCCTTTAAAAGAAAAATTTTATTTTTCCGAAAAACCTTTTTTATTCTTTTCTTTTTCCCTTTTAAAAATGGTTCCCTTTAAATATTAAAAATTTTTTAAAAAATTTCCCAAAAATGTTTTCTTAAAAAAATTTTTTATTTAATTTAAAATTAATAACCCCCTTTTTAAAAAATTTTCCCCAAAAAAATTTTGCCATTAAAGAAAAAACCAAAATTTTTTAACCAACATATATATATATTTTATATATATATATATATATTTTATTTTATATATATATATATATTTCACCAAAATTTCAGGTGCTTCCCCCCAGAACATTTTTTTTCAACTTACAAACATTTACCCTAATTTTATACAGTTATTTTTTTCACCAGTGAGTGGAGTGGTGAATGAACGTTTCCCCGTCCCCTGTTCAGCTCCCGGGGGCTTTTGGGACGGCCCACGTTTTTTTTAAAACCCGGTAAAAGGACGGGAGACACCTGAGCCACCCCCCCCTCCTAAATACCAAACCAAAACCAAGGGGAGGAAGTTTCAGCCTAAAAACGGGTTTTAACTTTATCCTGCCCTACACAAACGAGTCTTTGGTGGTATTTGGGCTCAAACTCATGACATGCCTGCCATGATCCGAAAATTTTGCCCTCTAGGTGACCGCAGCCCTTATAATTTTTCAAGCCCTTTTTAAAGAAAAGTTTTTTTGGGTTTTAATTACATCAAAAAATTCACAAAAAATTTTTTAATTTTTCCTAAATCAGATGTTTAACACTAGATACCCGAAAATTTTTTTCTTTTTTTTTTGTGAAAGAGGAAAGGTTTCTGATAAAAAAATCGAACCCTTTTGGGTTTAAATTTTAGTTTATTTACACAAAAGGGTGGGTTTAAAAAAAAAAAAAATTTCTTTTTTTAAAAACGTTAAAAAGATTTTTTCCCGCTATCCATCATTTTTTACGAAAAATTTTAAAATAAAATTAAATCGTAATGGTAAAAAGTTTGCCAAAGCACCTTTTATTGTTACGATGTTGTGGCTGGTAAAATGAAAAATTGTTCTTTTTCTAATATATATATATATATCTTAAACATTTATTATATAATTATATTTTTATTACACTATTTTTGTAATCATAAAAATCTTACAATTTTTTTTTTTAACTTAAAGGTGTCAGCAAAAAATAAAGGCAAAAAAAATTTTTTTTAAGATTTCAGGAAAAAAATATTTTAGCAAACAGTTTTAACATTTTTCAAAATATAAACAGAAATTTTTACAAATTTTCAATTTTTTACTTGGTTATAAGGCTGTGGCCAGCTTGTCTTGAGTTCTAGGTCACTTAAAACTAAAGGGAGAGAGGTGTTGATGTTTGTTTAATCTGTCATGACTAAAAGTCCCTTCTGTTAGTGTGGGTACGGGGTTCGTCCCAAAGGGCCATAATAGAATGGGTTTTTTTTTTTAATTTACGGCATTGGAAAATTTTCCCTTTTTAAAGGATAGGGGGAAGTTTTTGATTATGAAGTATAAGAAGCCTTTTTGCACTGAAATTGGCAATAATTTATGTGATGTAAAAAAGACACAAAAATTATGTTTTTTTTTACTTAATAAGATTGCAATATTTGAGGCATAATTAAATATGATAACAGTAGTTTATGACCTAATGAGGCCAAGTAATTTATTCAAGATTCATTATAAGCCCACAAACACAAAAAAGTTTAGTACTTAATTTATAACATAATTTATATCTATTTATCTGGGATAAAAATGTTAGATTTATAAACGTACGCCTGATAAACAAAAAAAAAAAAAAAAAAATTTCCCAAATTTTTTATCCTTTATAATTTTTTAAGTATAAGAATCTTCAGTTATATTCAACATTCTAAGCAGCAGTCAAAAAATTTTAAATGTATATTCTATAATCAAAAAAAAATTTAAAAAATAATAGCATTATAAAAAAATTTTTCCCAAATAATTAATACCAGTGATTAATTATTGTTATAAAAACTTAAGGGGAATAAAAAAAAAAATTGGGCGGGAGCCCCCAACAAATGTTACCTTTGGGAAATTTGGCTCGCGCACTTTTGGGATTTCCCGTTTTCTGAAAAAAATATACGGGCCCCGGCAACCCATCTGAAAGAAAAAAAAATAAGTGGGGATAATTTTTCCCGACCAATTTAAAAAAAAAAGTTTGTTAAAAAAGAGGAAATATTTCTTTCAAAAAACTTTATTTTTTTAAAACCCTTTTTAAAAAGTTTTCAAAACCCTCAACTTTCTTATAAATGTAAAATTTCAAATTAAATTGTTTAGAGGGGAAAAATAAAATAAAACCCAAATCCCAGTGAAGTTTTTTGCTTTTACTACCTTTTGATTTTGGTTTCCCCTTTTCCTGGTTCAATGACTCGAAAATTTTGATAAGATTGGGCGTTGTCATAGATAGGAACACCATTACCATCGAAAATCTTATCTTTTCAAAATCTTTTTGCTCATTCATTGACCCTTTTCCTGTGATCTTTTTACTTATAGATGTAACTCATGAAAACACATTAGCATTTCTGTAATGATCTACGGTGTTTTAGGTTGAGCAAGTAGTGTGAATCCCTTTTGAGATAAATAAATCATCGATCACACTTAGAATAAACACACTCTTTTCTCATGGATTCATAAATATTGTTCTCTATTTAGTCACTCAAATCTTACGTGTGTTGTTATTTAGTTTTATCATTCAAATACAATTGATTGATTTTTTTGTTTCTTTTTAAACAATTTTAAACAATGAAACATTTGATATTTTTTAACAAAATTTTTTTTTTACCCCACTGTATTTTAAAATTTCTTTAAAATTTTTTTAAAAACATTTTTCCCCATTCAAAAATAATTTCTAAATTTTTCCCAATTTTTCTTCTTTTGTTTTGCATTAAGATTCAAAATTAGAAGATTGTAACAGTAAAATGTATAAAATTTAAAATGCATGTTTTTAAATTATCGTTGCGTGTTATATGCCGGAATATAATACGGTATATCCCCTTTTCTAAAGTAAGGCGTTGTTTAAAAAACCTGTCATAAAAAAGATAAATTTTTATATTTATTCAAATCAAATGTTATAACCCACCGAGGCAAATTTACCGAAACCTACGGGTCATACTTTCCACAAGTGTTTGGATGTTTTTTTTCACTGGCTTGTGGGGACGAAAATTTTTTGGAGGTTTTCTGCAAAAACCCCTTTAAATTTGGGGGACCCAGTACGTCCCAGAGTTTTTTATAAAGGGTTCGTCTTAAAAAAGGGGGTTCCCAAACCCAAAAAGACCCTTTTCCGGGGGGCCAATTTTTGGAAAAACATTATAATCTCCCGGCCCCCACATAAAAATATGTACCTTTATACCAGATTTGGGAAAAAAAAAATTTTTTTTAGGGTGAAAAAATTTTAAACAAATGAATTATTATTATTGTTTTCATTATTTTCATATATAAGAATTTTTGGGGTAGTGTAAAATGTTTATATAATATAATAATGCAATAAACAAGTAATGTTTAAAAAATTTTATTTTTGGCCCATTTTTTTTTAAAAAAATTTCGGTTTTTCCTATTGAAAATTTATTTTCCCCGTTTTCTCATTGTTGGGGAAAATTTTATAGTGCTGCCAAATTTGCGCAAACGAAATTACATTTTCCTTTATCTTAACCGTCCCGAATATTTTTTTAAAACCCTTTTTAAAAATCTCTGACAACCTGTTCTTTTGGGCACTCCAAAAAAGAAAAAAGGGGAGGAGAAAAAGAAAATCTACACCGAGAATCAGTACCATCCATAGTAAAAAAATATGCATGATGCAACGGGAATTTTTTAAAAAATAATTTACGGTAGTAAAAACAAATATAACTGTTTGATAAAAATATAAAACTATTTTGATCTAAAAAACATTTCTATTTTCAAAAAACCAAGGGTGCAGGTAAAGGCCCAATATCATTGTAAAAAATATATATTTCCCTTTTAAAAAATTTCAAAATGAAAAAAACTTTTTAAAAACCCAAATTTAAAAATTTTTTTTTTAAAAATGTCGGTGGGCCGCAACTTACGTACTGGCCCGGGCCCCGTGTTGGGAAACCCCCCTCTAAAAACCTGAGAAAGGTCAGTCCAGTCGGGTTTTTCCCATTATATTATTTAAACCATGGCGGACCTCGCAACATGACAAGGGACGTTGTCATCCCGGAAGTAACAATTTATCCAACCCCTTAAAGTGCAACATCCTAGGGAAAAAACATTAATTTTCTTAATAATTTTGGGTTTGGGTCCGGGGTTGGTTCCCATGGATTAGGATCAAGGATCGAAGTCCATATCACGAGAAACCTCCCCGGACTATAATTTCCCTTGGGGCCCAAACCCCTTTTAAAGGGGGCACAATGCATTTTGGCCCAAAACCCTCCAGGAATCGCCAAACCCGGGACCCGATTGGTAGAGATATGGGACCTTGATTCATCACTTTAGATAACCTGTTTCCACTCTTTTATGGTCCCAAAGTTGGAATTCCTTTCATTGCCCCGGGAACAGGGGGTTGATTTTTAATTTAAAAAATTTTTGTGTGGCAGTACGACCAAGGCAAACGAGAAAATGTGCTTCCTTGCGGATGGCAATTATCGAAACAACAGTTCTGGATGCTTGTCGGAACTCCTGGAATACGTGATACATATAGATGATACAATTTTTACAAATTTCTTTGGACAAAATTCATCGGTCGCTATCTCAAATTTTCGTGGGTTTGTTAAGTCGAAGTACATTCTGATTATCACCCCTTCACCTACCACTTCTTAATCACAAAAGGACTTCCATTTTGGAATGTTTCACCTCTAGATATGTCCCCTTAAAAACGGGCCCTTTCCCATGATATCCGACAATTTTTCGCCCCCGAAGTCAGGGTTCCCGAATTTTTTCATCCTTTTCATGAGACTAAAGCCCTGTTTCGGAATGATAATTTGGACCGAAGGCTTTAAAGTAAAAAACAAGACCGCAAATATCCCCACTTGATGGAAAGTCCAAGTACTTTATTGGTAAAATTTGTGTATCAAGGGGGGTCCGAATTTATGGTACACATTTTAAGGGGTGGGACAAAGGGCATTGTAACAACCCTTTGCTGTATAGGAAAAAATATGGGTGCAAGTGACGCGGTGATCCCAAAAACACAAAAAAAAGAGTCGAAAGGGGGAAAAAAAAGGGCTTATTTTTAAAACTCGTTGTCCCCCCGTAATGTTAAAATAATCTTTAAAATGTTCAGCACATGAACTATGAAGTCCAGGGTACAGCTCACATTTGTACCACCCCAAAGGCAGTTTTGGGAAAAAACGCCGAATTTGGGTTTACACGCTGAAAATGGAAGAGGTGTGGATTTTTGTTTAACCTCTACAATCGGTCTGATGACTCACAATTTTTGCGATGACAACACCTCTTTTTAATTGACTCGGGGGCTATCAGCACAGCGTTTAAAATGCTTTATTTCATCTTGGGCTGTGTAGTCTTTTCGACCAGCATCCTGTCGGTGATGGGAAATGAATCTTCTTCTGAAGTTGACGGGTGTAACCGCTGAAAATTTCGTATTCAGCATTTGTTGACCAGGGAAAAAGCCCCCTTTTACCCAAAATTCCAAACAAAAGCTTCTGCCGTTTACCAAAATTTCCCCTACCCGGGGGCCCCCTGTTTTAAAACTTGTCTTTTTTTTTTTCGGAAAACGTTTAAAAAAGTTCTAAAAAAATTTTAAAATTTTTTAACCAAAAATTGGGGTTTCCCCCTTTCTGGTGCTTTTAAAGGGAAATTTGGGGGTGACAGTTCTTAGCCAGTACCCAGGGTTCAAAATGATTCGATAGAAATTTTCAGTTTCAATTGTTTTTTATATAATTAATTTTGGGGTATGTTCTGTTTTTGTGTGTATGTGAAACTTTCTTCAGGAATTTGAATATTTCTGCACATGCAAAATGTTATTTTAATAATTTGTGTAAAAAAGTACTTTAAAAATATTGTTAATCTCAAATTTCGAAACATCAGAGTACATATGCTCCAGCAACAAATTATTATAAAGTACATACCAGCTCAAGCTTACAAGGATAAACATTGTTGGGTAAATTCTAAAGCAAATAACTCGACTGTCTGATATCGCCATGAGCGATGAGCGAAATAACATTGGTGACTTATCAGAGCTGAATGGGAACAGATCTTACTTCCCACTTTAACCCAATCTTATATATCTCCAGAGAGAGATACCCAATTACTGAGCATAATCATTTTCGAAACAGACAGCTTTACACTTTTAGAGGCATAAAATTGAGTAATAACAAATAACAATAGATTAGGGAATGTGCGCAAAGAGAAAAATCCTACCACTGAATTTAAAAGTAGTGAACAGCGTATTTTAACTTTATTCTGAACACTGTACTCATGATATAACTCCATGCTTGTATTTGTTGATATTGTGGATATATTCGCAGTCTTCACAAAATAATGCACAACGTTTCTCGCATAACATTTATAACAATTCTAACCAAATTGCTTCGAAAAATGATATCAGAAGCAAACTACACAGACATATTATACTGTAACAGACAATATTGATAAAATAAATAAACCTCTCTCTAATAGGGATTTTGTTCAACATTTTTTTCTCTAACTTTGTGATATTTAATGCCTTGTCATGAAAAAGGATATTGGAAAAGTAATCAAAGTAATTATTTTATCTAAAAAAACGTGACTTTAAGAGTCGAGCTCATAAATAAATATTTTACTTCACGGTCTGAGTAAAAAATTGACCAATATAATATCTACTCCATCACAATGGAGGAAATCACTAACATAAGTGAGGTCTAGGGGCTATAGCCATGACTTCGTGCACGGCGTGTCATAAGTTAGAGTCCTAGTTTCATGGAAGTCGAACCGTGCAGAGGACTGATGCACGTTAAATCAATCAAAGCTAGATGTCATCCTGTTGGTATAATGCTGTAGTTTTGAGAAGGGATGCCAGCCCTGGCATCCTTCTCGTTACTTTATGTTAGTTCATAATTACAAAGTCCATCGTCAGTAGCTCTCGAGTTGCCTTATAATATTACATTAAGGTATCCGACTACGTTCGGAACCGTGATTTTAAAAAAGTGCATAAATGGATAATTTTCATAATATATTTAGTGTCACTTAGATTAGAATACACTTATACAATTGTTTTAAGGACATTTTGACAAAAACATTATTTAAATACAATATTTTGGGAAAAAATTAACTCAGAATAATCTTTTTTTAAAAATGTTCTCCTTTTGTCAAAAATGCTTCTATTTTTTAAATGTTTTGCCTGTATATAACTCAGACCTCTTTTCAGAGGCTCTACTAGAATTTTTGAAAAATACTCCCCTCTGTTGTCGCAAAATATGGATAAACCCACTTCTAAGTTATGTATTTCAAAAATTCTAGTTGGGCCTCTGTAGAGAGGTCTGAGCTATATACAGGCAAAACATTATTATAATAGAAGCATTTTTCACAAAAGGAGAACATTTTGAAAAAAAGAGATTATTCTAAGTTAATTTTTTGCCAAAATATTGTATTTAAATAATTTTTTTTTGTCAAAATATCCTTAAAAAAGTTTTATACATGTAGTTTAATCTAAATAACACTAAATATCCCCAAAAATTATCCATTTATATGCTTTTTTAAAATCACGGTTCCGAACGTAGTCGGATACCTTAATAAATACTTACTTACTGACGTAAATGATACTGCACTACTTATATGATTAGATGATAAAGACTACTGTTATTGTGGAACTAGCATGCTTGTGGTTGTTAAAGGGAAAATCAAAAGGGTCTGATAGATTTTTACTCAATTTCTGAAGATTCTTCCAACCTTGAAAGTACCCGTAATAAACATTTGCAATATTATTTCCAATGAAAACAAAGTATGATGGTAAAACTGATTTTATTGGAATCTTCAATCAAAAATAACCTGGGAATTGTGTCTTTTTCCTACATCATAGCACTATACATCGAAATATCACGTGTAAAAATGTCTTGATGATGAAACTAGCGCTTTGAGTAATCGTGAAATTAATGAGTACCATCCATCCTATGGAATTGATTTGAAACAATATCGAGATTTTTTTGAATCCCTGCATTTTGAATATTCTGATATGTTGTATAACAGGAAAATAAGAGGAATTAGTGCAAGACGCATTTTCGAGCGAGTTTGGGAATTGAAACACGAGACAGTGTTATCATTCCATAACAATCGGTGATTCGTGCATTGCGAAATGTTGGAAGAGATAGCATGGCTTTCAAATTTTACATATTTCACATATGGTACGAATCACATTAACAAATTTAATACCAAAATAAATGGAAATGATCAATTTATTGATAAAATAGTGCCATATCGTTTCCCGATATTTAATACAATAGCCCAGTAAGTAAATACAAGCTTAAAAGCTATGAAGATGACTTGTGAAAATTTCCAACTTGAATTTCAATGTCTAAAGAATATGTGAATATTTTCAGGACTGTGAAGTAGGGAAAATGAGCTTACAGCTGAATCCATTGAATTCCAATGGAAGAATAATTTCAAACAGTTTTTCTTCCTCCATTCCCCCAAATTATAATTCTACAAGTCTTTGACATTGTCAAGCTTCCAAGTACGATATATCATACCTAGTGAAGGCTATTAGGATATTTTAGGAGTTCCATCACAGCTTCATTCATTGCATTAATGTTAAAAAAACTTTCAAAGTACTTTTTTTCCAGCTAATTGAGTACTAGATTAAAAAGCATGGCCAGCTCTCTTTAAAAAGTTTCCTATCACTGTATAAGCATAAACCACTTTGAATGCACAAATATCTAGTATGTGGATGGAATACACTGTGAGCTGCAACCTGGAAAGAGCAGCTGGAGTAATTATTGAAAAATGGAAGTTCATTAAAATTAAATGCATAGTTTATTTTTCATTAAAAATAATTTATCCTTTTCGTTATATCAGTGTCAATTAAAATGTATAAATATTTAAAATATCCTTCGTTTTATTTTATGTATTCTATATATTTATTTCTAATTTCTCTCTCATATTCAGAACATTATTTATGGAAAACTAGTAAATTAAAATTAAGATGAGTAAAAAATGCAGTTTAATTGTATATACTAGTTTTAACACACATTAGGTCAATTTTTAATTAGTTGTGTGATTCAAGAAGTATTTCAAGCAGGGTTTTATAATACTTATTAATTATGTATGCAGAAAGAAAACACAAATTTACTTCATTAAAATTCCTTCTGCTTAGTGAAAGCAAAATTTTATTAAATCAGAGTTAGAACTTGTTTAAGTAAAGAATATATATAAAAAATGCGGTTATCCTGAACTAAATGCACTAAATATTTCTTCACACTTTCGAACTTTTGGAATAAACATAAAGCTGTATTTCGAAATTATGAATTAGAAGCGACACATGCATTTGCGGTTGTTGGAACACACTTTTTCTTATCACTTTTAAATTTTCTTTTCGCAAAATGGTAAATAAACTGGTTTGTCTAGAGAAAGGATGTCAAACTCAAAGGCTAACTTAAGGTATCCGACTACGTTCGGAACCATGATTTTAAAAAAGCGTATAAATGGATACTTTTTGTGATATTTAGTGTCACTTAGATTAGAATACATGTATACAATTGTTTTAAGGACATTTTGACAAAAAAAATTATTTAAATACAATATTTTGACAAAAAATTAACTTAGAATAACCTTTTTTCAAAATGTTCTCCTTTTGTAAAAAAAGTTTCTATTGTAATAATATTCTGCCTGTATATAGCTCATACTTTCTTACAGAGGCTCAACTATGATTTTTGAAAAATTCATATTATTTTCAGAGTTACAACCCATTGAAATAAATAATCTGCGTTTTTTTTCTTAAAATTGTCCCCTCTGTTGTAGTTAAAAAAATGGATAAACCCACTTCTAAGTTATATATTTCAAAATTCTAGTTGAGCCTCTGTAGAGAGTTGAGCTATATTCAGGAAAATATGATTATAATAGAAGCATTTTTCTCAAAAGAAGAATATTTTGAAATGGTAATCTATATTCATTTTTTGCCAAAATATTGTACGTAAATAATTTTTTATTGTAATACTATTCTTAAAGCAATTTTCTATACATTTTCTAATCTAAGTGACACTAAATATCATAAATATTATCCATTTATACGCTTTTCCAAAATCATGGTTCCGAACGTAGTCGGATACCTTAAGCCAAACAAACAAGATTTAACTTCAGGTGTGATCACAAAAAAAATCAATGCTCATAGTAACGTAAGTTTATTTCGAATAATACATTATTATAAGCATAAAAAAATAACAAGAAAAATTTATCGTTTACGTCCTGACACTTGACACATCTCTTCTCTGCTACTATCTTACCTATTTCGAGAGAAATTTTGATATGTTGTTATATATTATTTTGTACCGATGGCTGGACAGCAAAAATGTTTGTTGTGGGCCAAGAGTTTGACACTTCTGGTCTAGAGGGAATACTTTTCGTCTTTTCCCAACATCTACCTACATGTTATGAGAATTTAATAACTTTAAGGGAAAAAAAGAAAATATAGTAGTTCAATGTCTTTGAAGTTTTTAAAAATTTTCTGCAGGGTTAAATAGCTCTAATAGAAATGATTATGATTGTAATTTGTGTTCTTAATACTGTGACTTGAGTCACAAATGTTTATTCAACTTTTTGTATTCACTCTTTTTGACTTATGATGTTTCAAAAATAAAATCGGACAAATGTTAGTTTTGCATCTGTGTCTCGTTCATAGTAAAATTGATCCGAAAAAGCTTTCATTACTGTCTATATCATACTGTTAAGAAAGAGAATCCCCAATTCAAAAACTTTTTTTAAATAGAAAATTATTCTAAAATTTTAAAAAAAATCAGGTTAAGGTATCTGACTACGTTTGTGGAACCGTGATTTAAAAGCGCATAAATGGATAATTTTCATGATATTTAGTATTACACAGATTAGAATACATGGATAAAATTGTTTTAAGGCCATTTTGACAAAAAAATTATTTAAATACAATATTTTGGCTAAAAATTAACTTTGAATAATTTTTTTTTCAAAATGTTCTCCTTTTGTAAGAAATGCTTCTATTATAATAATAGTTTGCCTCTATATAGCTCAGACCTCTCTACAGAGGCTCAACAAGACTTTTTGAAAAATTCACATTATTTTCAGAGTTACCACCAATTGAAATAATTATTGGCGTTTTTTTCTTAAAATTGCTCCCCTCTGTTGTCGTAAAATATGAATAAACCCACTTCTAAGTTATATATTTCAAAAATTCTAGTTCAGCCTCTGTATAGAGAGGTCTGAGCTTTATACAGGAAAAGTATTATTATAATAGAGGCATTTTTCACAAAAGAAGAACATTTTGAAAAAAGATTATTCTAAGTTAATTTTTTGCCAAAATTCTGTATTTAAATAATTTTTTTTGTCAAAATGTCCTTAAAACAATTTTATGCGTGTATTCTAATCTAAGTGACACTAAATATCAAGAAAATTATCCATTTATGTGCTTTTGCAAAATCACAGTTCCGAACGTAGTCGGATACCTTAATAAGATATATATATCTGACTCGTATCATATCATCAACAATAAGAAATATATTTAAGAAAACGAGTTTTGGTATATGAACTCAACGTTTTACTTTTTTCCATTAAAATACGGAGATTAAAGTATCGAATGTGATTTGAAATGGACAAGAGCAAGTAGTGAGTGAAACTTGTTTATCTGAATAAAAAAGTAAAAGCAAGCTAAAAGAGGTATTTTACATCTTTGAAAAAAAACATTTCAATTCTTTTTTTATTTCTTTCTTTAGCACGGATGATTAAAATAACTTTTAGAAAATATAAATAGATTTATTTATTGATAATTATGTGACATAATAATTTCGCCTATTAACGTTCAAAAATGAAAACGTTTTTCGTTTATTTATCATATTGTCACGGGCCCTCTTTTTAATTAATGTGATAATGTTGTTTCTTTTCACTTGAAAACTGAAATTCTCTAGGCTATTATTGATTAACATTTTAAATTATCATTCCATATTTTTTAAGCATTGATAAATATTCGTTACTTTTACTTTACTTAGAACTGAGTGTCTATTTTCTTAATTACTATCTATGTCTTGAAAATGTTGCATGTTAGTCTATGACAATGTTTTGTAAGACAGTTTTGAAGGTAAAGAATGTAAATAAATGGAGTTAAATTACATTGCTTGTTATTTTATCTTTAGAAAGCCACAACATATAAATATTTTTAAGAGAAGAAACAAGTGAATGAAATGAAATTCAAATAGTCTCGCATATAACATTAAAATTTAATACATATATAACATTTAAATTTGATAATTACTAATATTCATTTAAATGTATTTTAACAATTTTCTAATTAATATCCTACGAAAGGCTTTTCATGATTAGAATTGTGGATTTAGTTTTGCAAAATATATTCAAAACTATAAATAGAGAAAATGAGGAAGTTTCTAGTAATTAAAAAACAAGAAATTAAAAATGTTGAATAATATTGTCAGTAGAATGTCAAACTACACATTAAAGCTATTTAGTCTTTTCCGTAATATTTAATGATCAGGAAATAATTATCCATTTTCAACAATAAAAGCCAAGAATATGTAACTCTGCAGCGTATTTCGCGATTATTAATGACCTATAAATTCAAATGTAAAAGGGAAAATGGATAGAAAAAGATGAGTAATAAATGATAGGAAATTATGGTCGTTATGGGATATCTCTGTCTATAATTATTCAATAAAAAGAAGAATCGTTTTGGAAAGATTTCAACAGAATAATTTTAACTAAATTATTTAAAGTATAACAGATGGGTATATTTAAATCGTATTAAAACAAATTGAATATTTACAACAGTTTAGAAAAATAAACATCAAAAATATTTAACATTACAAGTTTGTTGTTTAATTTTCAGCCAATATTTGAACTTCTAAATGTTTTAAAAATTACATTGGATTTGGAGCAATACAAATTTTATTTGCATTATAAACTATCGATACTTTGTTCAGATTTACCTCAAAGCATTTTTACCTCTCTCTTAATTTAGTATTTCAAGGGTCTGGTCTATATATGAGTATCTTTGTCGTTGATGATCTCACCCACAATCAAACTACAAGAAATAATTTTATTTTCATAGTAATGTTAACCCTCTAAGCGGTCTGCACTTAAAGTCTTGCCATTCTGGAGATGCTTCAAAAATGCACCGCACATATTTTTTTTGCTTTCAGGTGGAGTTCTCAAAAGCGGTTGAGCCGTATTTTTTAGAATGGCTCGGCCGCTTTTGGGAATCTTGCTTGAAGGCATAAAAAGCATCTCTGGAATGGCGGAATTTTACGTGCAGACCGCTTGGAGGGTTAATTGAAGTTAATAAATAATATTAAATAGGAATACAGAAATAATAAAAATAGGTTTAATATAAACTGAAAATTAGAAAGACATGGACTATTTTTTGTGGAACAAAAACATGTTTTGAACTCCTTAGTTTCAAAATTGTGATAGAATGCTTCTCAATGGTCTTTGTGTTTAGTTGCTTTTTAAAACTTCTTTTAAATAATTATTTTAAATAATTCTTCTATTTAAAATAGAAGAAAAACAGTACGCTTATGTCCTGCACGATACAAAAGCATAATAAATAAACAGTATATATATATGGATATATACATGTGAAATGACATTACACATCCTACGATGGCTTCCATCTATAGCACGACACGTGACCCTGGGTAAGATGTGCGTTACGATCCGAAAAAAAATGACGTAAGACTTGTTCAAGTCATAGTGGCAACGACGTGCCTAACTGCAATGCATTGCATGTTAAATGCAATGTTAAATTTGTTACGGACCATGTTAGTTGTGTTATGGGTTTTGTTACTGTGTTTAATTGTGATATTTCTTTTTTGTTGTTGTTAAAATAAATATTTTTGTTTTGTTAGCTCTTAGTTTATTCTGCTAACTTAGAATTAAGCATACATATACATATAAACATAAATACATAAAGATTCATAAAATTTTTAAAAATAAAATTCTTGAGAAAACGAATTTTGAAATAATCAAAAATAATTACAAGAATATCAAAACACAAAACAAATACGAATGACAAATACCAAATACAGTTTCGGACTTAGACAGAGAAATTGAGTTTAACTAGTCTATTGGTACCAACTTTTCCCCTACCGTAACTTGGTAGGATGAAATGAAAATATCCAGATGAATTAAAATCTCAACAATTTAGAAGTTAAAATTTCCAAAAATTGGGATGTTCGCCATTGCAAAATTCGAAAAATATCGAGACTCAAACGTATAAAAATACTACAGTTGTTAAGAATGCCACAAATCTTAAATGTCAGAAAAATCCCCCCCCCCACACCAAAAAAAATTCGTTTTGTGAAAAAAATTTGTTAAATAGAGATTTTTTTCCAATATGCAATTTTCTTGATTCTAGAAAAAAGTTCGTAAAAAGGAAATATTCATAAAATAGAGGTTCATAAAATTGAAGATCGCCTGTACATACTAGTATATAGAGCCAAGACTGATACTTAAAACAATTATAAGCGTCTACATGTTTTGAAAAAATTCTAAGGTATAGAAAAAAAATGGGCACATCAAACATCCATTAAAGATATACATACCTTATTAACTTGGTCGCATAGAGTTTGATTCTTACTGTTTTGTGATTTAAATAAGTATAACTTTTACAGCGGGACCCCTAATGAGCTGTTTATGTGAACCAATTGCTGTGTGGTGGAAAATGTAAATCTTATATCTTAGTATGATCAATAAATATATACTTTTTTATTTGATTAAAAATTTTATGTAGAATTTTACATGTTTTATAAATTTAAAAAAATATTTTAAATAAATGTTTACGGTTTAAATATATTTTTTTAAAAATTATTAGGATAATCAATTTTTATACAGTTTATGATGAATCTCAGAATGTAGCTGAATTTAATATTATTATTACGTACAGTTAAACCGTTATTTCTCAGCAATTAATTTAATAACATATATATGGTCATGATATACTCATCGGAAAAAGGCTGCGTGACTTAAAAGTTAACTAAAATGTGAAATCTGCATAAGTTTCCTTTGCATTTGAGTAAGCAGCAACTTCGTCTTCAACTTAAGTATTTTCTTGTGAGAAAGCCCTTGTTTTAACAACAAAAATCTTTAAATACAACATAGCGTGCATGATAGATTGATGTAGACTAAGTTGTGACCATATCATAAAGTGAAAGACATAGTCATAATTCTTTCCCACGATTTTGGACAGGAGTGGGCTTAAGAATTCTATTATTCTCTATTTGGATATGAAGTATCGCTTTTAAGAGTAACATCCCAAGTTAGTACAAAACGACAGGAAAAGGAGTAGTTTGCTTTAGCGTGTTTTCCGGCACGCAATGTAAGATTTTGGAACTCTTCCAAGAAAGAATGTGAAGTTTTAGTAATCGTTTAATTGCAGATGGTGAAGTTTTTAGAATGCTGTATTTCTTTTCAACGCTATTATTCTTGTTTTCGATGACAGAAGTGGATTGGGCGGTGGCATCTGAAAGGTATAGTTACGAGTATACTATTTTAGGTCTTCAAATACGAATACAATTGCAGGCATAGAATAATTGAAATGTTTTAAACATAAGAATTAGTGAATTGCTTTTCTGGTTACCCCCCTCCTTTGTCATTTAAATATAATACAATATTAAAAACAGCTTTATTGGTACATCGCGTGTTTCAACGTAGATTTCAATTCCATGGTTGTATGAACTTATGGATTTTCTCAAAAAGGATAACTATGGTATTATGCGTTAAGTTTAATTTATGATCTTTTGTATAGTTAAAAAATGGAACAATATTTTTAGACACATATTTATAAAACGAGCTATGATTATCCTCCCTTTTACTTGCATTTGTAAATAATATTTCCATATCCAAAACCAGTTTAAAGAGTTGTTTTGTTTCTTTGATGTTATTTTACGTTTTTGCTGCTAATTCTTTTAAAAAAGAAACATTTGTTTAACAATAAGAATCATTAAAAGCGTATTTTCTAAGAAATAAAAGGTTCTGTTAAGTTCTATAAGTGTTAAATAGTAGAAGAGCTATTATTATAGAAGAGCTATTATTGTTATGCATGCAAGAAAAATCGCTTCAAATTAAATCAGTGTTGACTTCAGTTAGTGAGAGAATTTGTACATTGTTTTTTGATTTATTTGCAGAAGATAACGTTTAATTATATTTTGTATACATTTTTAAAAAAAGTGAAAAGGTAAAGCATGGCTTCAATAAGAAATAAAAAACACACTCCTTTATGCACTTAAGCGGAAAACTTTAACTACAAGAACTTTTTTTATAAAAATATTTACGTGAATATTTTACGCCTAACAATCTAATTAAATTAATCATAATGAAATTCATATGAATTTCATTCTGGAGAATTATAATTCAAACACACATACATACAATCCCAAAGAAACAATATAGTATTATAATAATGATCAAATAGAAAATAATCACGTTTTCCTTAGAAACTAGACAACAAATCTAAAACTGTGACTAAAAAGAGAAATTTTTTTTAAAAATTAAAATATTTTAATACTTTTGAAATACTAAATGTTCCTCCTACTATGAAATTCGTGTATTTTTTTTTATTCTGATATGTATTTTTTGTTCAGATTTCATTTCAGACTGCTGCCTCAATCTTTCACAAACAACCTTTTTAGAATTTATTTTTAAAGAGAATACAAATTCATAAAAATATAAAATTTTTTCTTAAAAACCACTTTCAATATACTAGGAACGCAAACTAATTTTTCCGTTCTTGAAGTACCAGGTTAGACCAGTGCTTCTCAAACTATCTATATTTGCGACCCAATATGCAATCATAATTTTCATCGTCCCCCTCCCTCCATACAATAACAATGTATTGAATTCAGTAATACAAAACTTTTACGCTAAGGCTACAATACTGCTTTAACCTCTTAAGTGCCACCAGCGTATGTAAACGTCTCGCTCAGCTAAAGCATTAATTACCCCGGACGTATATATACGTCTTTCCAAAGTACGATTTTTTCTATGCACTACTATCCATAAAATTATTCCGAAGGCCTTGGAATGGAATAAAAAGACCTTGTGTTTGCGAAAGATTTACTTATTTCAGAGGATTTGCTTATTTATTTCTTTTCTCTCCTCCCCCCACTCCAATATATCACATATATTCGCTCCTCAATACGGTGGCATTGGGAAGCGAATCCCACGTAACTTTTAATTGGCAATTACCCTACAAATTATCAAGATAAGTGTTACTTTTTGTGTATAACTTTATATGTGGCAAGCTCATGGGGTCATTGGTAAATTAATTATAAAATACATTGTGTAGTACTGATACATTTTTAACTGATAACATTTTTACTGCTACATTTTTAAATGCATTTGTGTATAAATGCGTATTTATTTTTTATATTATGTCATAACGTATTTTGTTTGTTTATTTTCAGTAAATTAATTATTTTTTAATAAACTTTTGTTTTCTTCTTTTCAATGTGCCCACGCTTCCCTAGGGGGTGTGCCCTACAGTTTGAGGAACTCTGGGTTAGACTATCTTTCTAAAACCCATCATTGAAACAAACTACACGTAGTATTATTCAAGACAACTTTCCATAAAAAAAAAAAGTCAAACGTAAGCAAACTTCTTTGAATTTCCTGTTATACTGTTTCGAATATATGGAAACAAATGTCGTAGGGCATATAAATATCGTGATAAATCTAACCCAAGTGGTTTACGGTAGTATAAAGCTCAGGGCAGATCGTGCTGCTACATTTCCGTCCTTGGTTAGTGATGAAATATGATGTTTGCGTTTCTGAGTAAAAGTTAAGAAAATCCCAGAGTAAAATGCAAATTGTTTCTGAGATGTTATCTAAAAGGTATTTCGTGTACCTGGAAAAGAGATTTCTAGTCAGAATCTTTACATGTTTTATAACTGTAAAAATAAAGTAAAATTTAGTTTTATATTTCTTTTTTGTGTAAAAGAAATATTTATACAAGTATATTTTCCTTTAGAAAGAGAGAGAAAACAAGTCTCAGCATTAGGTAACTCTCTTTATAAAACTTTAAAAGTTCTCTATAACAGAATTATCGCATGCTAAGTTCCGAGAAAGATAAGCACTATTTTTGGATTACTTAATCATACGGAATTTTGTAAAAGTGGGTTATTCTTTTAGCAACTTATCCATTTTTGAAAATTCAGCTACTGTTGACTGGTCCGAAATAGTGTTCAATTTGTGAGCGGTCTAATTTTTTTGATACGTATACAGCTGAACATACAAAATGCAACTCCATCAGATCTAAAAATCTACACATACAAATCTTTTGTAATTTTCATCGTGCATATACATAAAGGGAATATGATAATGTTTAGTGTCCCGGCCAACGGTAAGAGGTTACACTTATGTATACCTCTTTATAAAGGTTGCACTCAGTAGCGCACTTCAAGGAGGGTGTCCTATGCGTCCGGAGCTCCACCCCCCCATAGCCGTTGATTTTTTTTATTGGTTATAGTCCTATGTATATATTAAGTAAAATTTAACTACGTATTTGTTGTAAAAATTAATTTTATCAATTAAAACGAATTATTTATTCAATAATAAATTTTGTATTGTTTTTGTTCCCGAAAATCGACAAAATCAAAGAATATGTTGGGCGGCGTGTTGGAGAATGATACTAAAACGGTGGACTTTCGACCCTGGACCCCCTTCTTGAAAATTTTTTGTGTGCGCTTCTGGTTACACTTATATAACTCTTCACATAATGATAGGCATATTGTACACATGGCAATAACGAATTCCTCTTTTAAATCAGAAACCATATCACAACGCAAACAGTTTGTTGCAAGCACAATCGGGGTTTCTTACGTACCATTTGGTGGATGTTCACACTTGCAACAAATGAAATGCTCCCAAGATATCAATTTCTGTAATTATTTGTGCCACAAAACCAGGGGCTTTTGAATGATCAATAATACATTGAACGATGGACATTGTCTATACAAATGACTACTACGTTGACTGGTGGTTGATTCATAGGGTGTGAAGAGAGACAATACACTGTGAACCGAATAAGTACAAACACATTTTTCTTACCAATAAGCAAAGATATCAACCACTCTGTTATTGTAAAAAGTAGTGTTTTTTAGTCTAATTCAGTAAACGATTTAAACCTATTCTTCGTGTCTGTTTGATAGTTATGGCGAACCAATTTTTTTTCTTTGTTACAATTTCTGGCCTTATATTATAAGGTATTGGTATATCAAATTTCTATGCATTAAGCCAAATTTTTGTCGAAATACCTCTTTTTTTTAAGTTTGTAAACTTAGTTAGGGACACTAGTATAGTTACCATGTGCGTCACCGTATAGTCTTGCACCTGGTACTATGGTTTGGAATGTTATTCGATTGTACTATCAAATTTCCCTTCCTCAAATACGTATTTCCAGTACACTGATTGATTGGCACTTTTTATGTTTTCGGGCTGGGGCCTGTTTCCCTCACACCTCAGAAACAACACTGAATTGCGTTATAAAAGCCGCGTAACATTATATTTTAAAAAAATTTATACTCATAAATTTGTGAAAATTACAGGTACTATTTTGTGAGGCATGTTCAAATGAAAGAGATTCAAAACATCGCATGCGAACAGTTTTTAATATATTTTCGTGAAACAAACTCGATGGTGAAAGCGCATGTACCTCACACGAGCGTGCACAAGCAAATTTGTGGTAACTGCATTCGTAATGACGTGGCATTTACTTAAAAATTGTTTGTGTGAATGCAACTGCGTCCAAAATGGGTCAACAAGCTGTAAAAAAGTTCTTAACACTAGAAGAGTATAAGCCGGGGGATATTCTTCGTAGAACGCTGGCTGTGTACGATGATACTTGTGTTTCGAAGCCCACGGTGACGAGAGGTGGGCGAGAATGTTTAGTGACGGTCGACAGGAGACAAGAGATTTGCCACGGCCTGGTCAAGCGTATAAAGTTGTGACAAAGAAGATGATTACGGTCACTGGCACTGGAATCAAGGGAAATCGACATTGAAACATTCGCGACGACGCAAAGGATTTCAACATTTCCATCGGTTCTGTTCACAATATTGTCACCAACATTATGAAGTATCGAAAAGTTTGTTGCCAATGTGTACCTCACATGCTCTCTGGATATCACAAGAAACAGTGAATGGGTCTGAGTTTACAGCCTTTGTTGCGCTACAGGGATAACGGTGAGGAATTTCTGCAGCCCTTAGTGGCTAGGGATGAAACCTAGTTATCACTTTATGTCGCATCTGAAAATATCAACTCACCCGGGTAAAATATTCGAAGCTCAGCAGTCAGATGGCAAGGTGATGTTGAGGGCATTTTCTGACATGCAGTAACAACTATTACTGGAGTTTAAAGAGCTGGACGTCTCCATCAATGGCCAACGGAATACCTAAACACTTGATAAGCTGCATAAGGCTATCAAAAACATACGTACAGATATTCTGTCATCAGGTGTCATCATTCTGCAAGACAATACAAGGCCGCATGTCACAAGGTGTGTGTTGAGGCACTGGTCCGTAAAAAGTGGAAAATATTGGAACATCCTGCTTAAATCCGGATCTATCACCTTGCGATTATCACGTATTTGGATCACTAATGGGTTAACGATTTCACGATTGCGTAAAAGCTGTGGTTCTGAATGAGTTCCACTATCAACCAACATCATTTTTCGCAGACGGAATTCGTAACCTTCCTAATAAATGGAACGCCTGCCTAAACTCAATGGATTATTTCTTTCAACATATTTAGTACGCATTTCACTCATTAAATATTGTTGTTTCTATGTATGTATCTATTTCATTTCTCTCCTTACGCATCTCATGTATACACACCTCGAATCACTTTCATTTGAACATCTCTTATATTGAATCATTCGGAATATACTCATTTTTAAAATAATGAAAATAATAGATTTAGTTGTAAAAGTAATAAAATAAAATGATTATAGGAGAAAAGAAATGCACATAAAGCGTTAAAGCCATTGGCACAGAGAAATAAATAATTTATTTTTCGAATGACGTAAGCCATCCTGATGTGTCTAGTGAAATGTTGACGAATCTACTTCACGGCTTTCAAATATTAAAATTGTGTTTACCCTTTAGAGTACAAATAGAAAATATCATTAAAATGTCCTTCAATTTGGGATTAAAGTTTAAAGATTCAGGACTAAGAAAATGTCAAAGTGCAAATAACATTAACCCTTACGCTACTTACTGATTCTAAAATTGGAAATTTCTGTAAAGTATTTGCTCGTATACAGCCTTTTAAATGTTTTATCGCTTTTTTTACTGCCATTCCTTAATGCATTTTTATTTATTTTAAAGCAATATAACTTTCAATATGTTTCCCATCGTTGTTATTCAGAAAGTTATATTTTGGGTCAAAAATAGCAAAAATGACTCTATCGTTTTAAAATTTTACTAAAGTAGAGGATGTTTTTTTTTTGCTTTCATTTAGGATAAAACTTAAGTTTTGAGAAAATAATCTTGGAATAAATGAAATTCCTAACATTTTCTGTTAAAATTAATATCTAATTTTATCAACAACGTTTACTTATTTGAAATCTTTTAATATGTTTTGAACCATGCGAATTATATTGTTATAAAATTGCTGGACAGGTATTTCAGTAAAAATTTATTGAAATAATATATTCTACAGAGTTTCCAAAAATATCATGAAATGTTGTGGATGGGCTCTTTCATCAGTGTACTAGAGTTAGAAGGAAGATTAGCCATAGTCAAAGCAGATACAATTTATTAACAAGTCTCAAAAAACTAACAAATCTCAACCGCCCAAGTTAAGAAATACACTCTTAAATAAATATGGGAGCAAAAGCGAGGAAAACGATATAATTTATATTTAATTATACATTGAATCACTTACTCTTGGAACGTCTTAGTCATACACAGTCCAAATAATAGAAGTTACATTTTAAGTTAATATCTACTTTTCAAGCCGACACTAATCCAATTTTAATATCTAATTGAACAAATCATCAAATCTTAAATATTAAGCAAATAATAAGCGAATCTCCCTCGACTAGCTTTCCGTTACTTTACGTTAATCACTAACTGCTATCATTTTTAGCTCCTAACCACTCTCTATATCAAACCTGAAATTTAATGTTTAAATATAAGCCTTGATTTGCATGAGTCGTGTCTTCTTCGGGAGAAAGTTTTGAATAAAATAATACAGTGCTTCTCAAACTTTCAATACTGACGCCCCCCTTTTCAATCACAATTTTTATCGCGCCCCCTTATACATTAATAAATTACTGAATGCAATAATAATGCACTTTGACGCTAAAGCTACAATACGATGTGTTAATTATAAACCGTACAAATTAATAACATAAGTATTAAATTTTTGTATATGTTACTTTTAAGCAAAAAAATAAATTAAATAATAGGATAATTATGATGTTATTTTTCCTTTTCTCTATTTTAAATTGGAACATATTGCAAAAATGCAGTGGCTACTTAGAAGACAAAATACAGATATCAGCTAAATATAGAAAAATAACTCAGAGGGGTCAATTTCTAAAAACTTTGCTCTGCTAGACAAACCCATGGCAGTCGCTAATACTTATTAAACACTTGATTTCTTAATTCAGTATTAATAAGATAAGTAATAAATTTTTTATATATGTTACTCTTAGTAATATATATTTTAAGTAAATTATATATATATATATATATATATATATATATATATATACTTTTAAGTAAAGGGTTAATTATGTTATTTTCTTTCCTAATTTTTTAAATTGAAACAGATTGAAAGAAATAATATTTAATTAAATTTATTTCCTTCAAGATCCATTCTAAAAGTACAAATGTCATTATATAAAAATAGACTAATCTGTATTTGCTCTTTATCATATCCATTACATCTGGCATTCTCGCGAACGTTCATGTGAGTCTATGCAACCTAACAGACGTCTGCATAAAACATGTAAAAATGCTGTACCTCGTAGAATCCTAGTCAGTCTTGGCCGAATCGATTAGCTACCGAATCTCTCTTGAAGTTCATTTCATAATTCACCCGTTAATTGTAATTCACGGTATTAAGTATTTACGGCAGTGGATTAAAACAAAATCATAGATATATTTTTAAATCACAGCGAGCATTCGACGATAATAAAGCATCAACAGAATTACACAGCAGATGAGGGCAAATTGATAGCAAGTTACGAATGGGTTGGGATCCATTTCAAAAGTACTTCCAGAAGGAGGGCTCTCAACTGCCGAAAAAAGAGATCTTCATAGATTTCCACATTCAGTGACGAAATTAAAGAGGCAATTTTGTAATAAATCACTCTTTGAATTCTGGATAGAGGTGGATGCTGAATTTTTCTGCACTGAAAACAAAGGCATTTCGTATACTGTTACCATTTTTAACATCATACCTTTGTAGATCCGGATTTTCTGCAATGGCTATTTTGAAGACAAAATATAGAGATCGAGCTAAATATCAAAAAATAACTCTGAGTGTCAGTTTCTAATTTTTAGCCTTCCTTTGAAAAACTTTGCTCTGCAAGATAAGCCCATGGAAGTCACTGATAATTATTAAACTTGTTCTTATACTGGCTGGAAGTACCCACTCTTAACACAGCGAGTTTTATTTTTTTTAAAAAATGATAATACATTATTCTTGATATAATAACTTAATTGTAAGAGTAAAACCAAGTGCATGACAATGTATACAAAAATGTAAAATGATTTGCCAAATGAATACTCATATTATAAATGGTTTTGAATGAATTGTAATTTTAAGCCTCGCAGAATTAGCATTTATAATAAATGTTAAGTAATAAAAAAGAATATAAAATTCTAATGAATAACAATTGTGTTATTTTTTTAATATTTAAAGCGAAAATGCCCGGGATCAGGTGTGCACTCAATACTAACGTTAATGGTCGCGGGGAGTGATGCACCCCAATTCTTTTTTTTTATAATTATTTTCAATATACAAGATAAAAATCACAATTTCAGTGAATAATTTAACTAAGAGAAAATATACTTACCTATTTCAAGGATTTTTCTATTTGTCTTTCATAATTTTGAGAAGAACGTCAATAAAAGTACTGAACTAAATTGTTCCAAATGTGCGTGACACCAATAAAGGACACAAATCACAGACACTTTTGCTAACATTACAGGAAGAAGTTATTTGCAAACAAAACTGTCACATTTTGTTCACGTTATTGTAATTTTAATGTCCTTTGATGATCGACAAATATCCTGTTGAACTTTTCTTGCTTTGTCTTTTGACGGGGAAGTGCATTTTGGGGACACTTATGGCTTCATATTTTCTTGATAAAGTTCTTAATGTAGCTATTGAAAATTTTCCTTTCTTTTTCGTTTTGTTTTTCTCAAATTTACTTCCGCTAACATGATTAATATGCATTATTTCAGCAAGTGTTTCCTTTGTTTGATCAGCTTCAATTTCCTTTCAGAGATCACAGATGCCCAATTTTTTTTATATTCTGCTCATTTACATTTATAAACCATAATCAGTCGTACAACATCACAATTAAACCCACTAAGTTATTCATAGGTAAAATGCAGCATGTTCAAGAAAATTTTTTTTGAAAAAATAGTGGTCGTGCCGGGAACTCGGTCTAACAAGTACCTTAAGATTCAAAAACGTTTGCCCATCCCAAAAAGGAGATATGTTATCAATTCATTTTAGCTCCCATTAAGACTATAAATATTAGAGGATTCTCTGTCAAGGTCATTGGTAACAAATAAAAAAAAGTTTTCTCACACACACACACAGAATTAACGATTTTTGTATTATATGTTTCAGTATACTCATAAAATAAATCTTGGCAATTAATCCTTCAAAGTGCTCAATATGCTTATCATGTATCATAAAACTCGTTCACATTGTGAAAAAGCGCAACAGAATTATAAAAATTACTACCCTAAAAAGGGCGATGCAGGTAACCTACCATAAGTTCGAAAGCCGAAAAAGTAATTTTTTAGATTAAAAGAAAACGTAATAAAGAAATCTCTCATCGTAGGATTACAGCAAAGCAAACAAAATTGTTTTATTTAGTTATAGGATCAAAAGATAGCTAATGAGCGTTCAAAGTAGAATCTTTTTTTTTTTGATGATCTTTTTACCAGAAAATATATAAATCATATTAATGTAAATTTGTATTTTTCATTATATCAGAAAGTATTTTGTTTTTTTTCATTCCCGTAAATTAATTTTTTTAACCTTTATTTTCGATATGCTCGCGCCCCCTTGAAGGGTTATCGCGCCCCCCAGGGGAGAAACTCTGAAATAATATTTAAACAAGTAATATAAAAAAACAGTTTTAAGTCAATTCCTATTTAGATCAACAAAAAAAAAAAATTATTTTAGCCACTTTTTATTAAATAGTTGAAATTAATATAAATATGTATATACATATGACAGAATCACAATATTAAGTGGTCATTAATTTTTATTAATTATCTTTTAAGTATCGTACTGTCATCCAAAACAATCGTGTATATAAAATTTCAGTTCAGCTGAATGCTTTAAAACGTGAGAAAAAAACCTTTTCAAGTTTTGACACAAGTCGCCAAAAGGGTCACTAAGTCGCCAAAAATGATGCCAACGTGGCTGTATTTGTAATTCTTTAAATAATTAGTTTTAATTAATTAATTTTATTAATCATAATTAAATTATTGTATTGTCATCCAAAATAATCATATATATAAAATTTCAGCTCAAGTGAGCGCTTTAAAATGTATTTTATTAACCGATTGAAAATTCCACCAAGATAAATAAATAAATAAATAGAGATAGTGAACTAATAGTAGGAAATGAAAAAACTGGTTTTCCCCTAGAGGATTAGTAGAAGGTTCGTGAATAGACCCGTTACAATGTGAATGATTTAAATGCATCTTTATTTGCACTTTATTTCATGATTTTTCTCAATGCCAGTAATATAATAAATATTGAAAGCCCTAATGCAAATGTTTTTACACATACATTTGTTTTAGACTGGCAAGAAATTTCAAAATAATGTAGGGACAGTACTTTGATTCTCTGTATTTTAATTCAATATTTTATGCATGCACATGAATGTTTACGACACATATCAGGTACGAAACTAAGGATCAACACTTTAAATTTATACAGCCACTGATCTTATACCGTAATGCTTTATCACGTCTCATAAAGATTCGCCCTTACTACTTATGCGGGTAGAAACGTTTCACTTGGCAAGGATCTGTGACAGCTTATCAGAATATATGTAATATGTATATCTCTGTATATACATAAGAACTTTAATGAGATATTTTCGTTTTCAGTTGATTAAAAAAATGTTTCTTATATTTTCTGTCGAAAAATAGAAAACCATTTTTTATAATATTTTTGATGAAACTCTGGCAACAGACAAATTTTAAATACTTTACATGTGTGAATTAGAAATTAAAAATATAAAAGTGATTTATTCGAATGAAAATAAATAGAAATAAGTGCAATATATATTAAGAAATTTTTCTCATTTCCTGTTAAACACGAAATTGTAATAACGCTTTAAAAATAGAGCAACAATAACGAGGATTGATGATAATAACCCTTTAAAATGATTTCCTAATTATACTGGATAAACTTTGTTGAATACACAACTTGCCTTGAATCACGCACACTCCAGTATTTTGAAGTTAAAAATATAGAAATTAATACAATTACCCGAGAGATTTTTTTTTTTATTTCATAAAAAGAAAAACCTCATTTATCCATTTTGTTAAGTGAAGTAATATTTTTCTTCTTGACTAAATCATGGGTAGAGAATGCAGTTACATTACAAAATTAGATCTGTCGAAAACGTGCTAAGAATGTTGATAAGCTATATTTCTAAAAATGAGACCAAAAAGTGTTCGAGTTGATTGTGGTCATTGCGTAGATTGATTTTGACTGTCACACAAGCTACTAATATCTTGTTTATATAAAGCACGTCCTTGAATAAGAAAATGAATTTATTATGAGTAACATAGCAACGTAGTAAAATTTCGTATTAAAAGCTCACGTGTGTGTCTTGAATCAGTAAAGAATGTTGTCATTATTTCTATTTTTTCGCAAACACGGAACGCATTGGTATTCTTATGAACGAAAGAAAAATACTGTTTTCTTTTTTAAGAAAAGGTCTGTTGCTTTCAAAGTTATGCAGGAAAATTTAGGAAGGTTATTTTATACAATTTGCCAAAACCTATCATTTTTTCCGGGATAAAATATTCTGAATAATTTTAAGCATAATTGAATAAATGAATACAAACATGTATAGATATATATTGACGTTCAAATTTAAGAAAACTTGTATTTTTGGTGATTATCTCCAGAGGTATATTCAAAAGGAATATTGATGTTTCTTAGTGTGGCAGAAGAAACCCTGAAAACCCCAAGCAATTAACCACATAAAGAGAAAGAGAACTTTGTTATATATATTTAGTGTTATTAATGTTTTAATATTTTTCATAAATTTATTGGTTTGTCTTGAAGAAAATAGAAAACACAAAAAATACTGTTCGAAAAATATTGTATAGCACTTTGCGACATAGCCATCCTATGATGACTATGTCTTTCCGGATCCGCGTAAGCTAGAGGTGTAGGATTATCAAAATGATGAGACATATTAGTTCTTAATACAACTTTTATTAAGAATAACTATATTACTTAATTCTAATTGACAACTTTCTTTAAAGTGAGAGTTAACACCACTAACCTTGTATTCAAGTCAGATCACGCAACTAGATCATTTATCTTAATTATAATAAATAAACCGATTCATCTAACTTCCTATACCAAATATTACCTTTTGCAGATCTCCTTCCTTCAGTGATTGAGTGATATCTATAATAACTGAATATGCGAGGTTTCCAACTTCTTTATAATGAACTTCTATTTCTTCCAAAGCTATAGGAACAGCTAACTCTTGATCCGAATGATTCCACACTAAGTTATCTCTAAACTTGCCGCTCATTATCATCAAAGCCGGTCTTAAGTCGACAAACAGCCCAATACAATGTAGAACGATAACAAAGTCATTAAAAGGTACAATCAATAACATGTAAAGAAGTATAGTTTAAAACAGCAAGGTATATTTTAACGTGATCCCTAGTCATGGGTACGACATGGTCCCTAAGTGGGTAGGAATTTTAAACTACTATTCCCATTCTATACATCTATACCTGTAAAAAGTCGCTACAAGTACTCGTATTTACAACTTAACTCGTTTTTCGTTTTCTCGTAAGTTTTACATATTGTTTGTAATTTTGTACCACTAAATTTAAATGAGAATGATATTTAAGCTTATACCTCATTCAGAAAAGCTCCTCAATATGTTGCACAAAGGTATCAAATAGGAGAGAAATATTTACTATTATTTAACCCACTTTTTTAGTGAAATCTATTACCAAATTTATGGTTACCGAACTATGAGGCTTCAATTGAACAATAAATTCTGTAACTTTATATTTATATTCAATCCACAGAAAAATTCCATCACGATTCTAAGCTTTAAAATTTTCAATTATTTAGTTCTAGAAGCAAAGGCAACTCTTTTTTTAAAGAGGAATTTAGTACTGTCTGACATTATTTCTAAAAAACAATCTAGCAGATTTTCTTTTTGAGATGCAAATGGTATTGATTAACGTAGTATAAAGGAGACCATTTAATTGAATGTCAAAAGCAGGTATTTACATTATTGCTAACCAAAATTAAATTTTCTTTTGCATAATAGTAGCTTACTTAATATTATTTTAAATGTTCCAGAAAAGTGATTGTAATTCAATATATTTGCAACTTTTTTTATGCTAATCTTCAGATTTGATTAAGACATGGTAATTAGAAAGGAATTGCTATTCTCACTATTTTTTATAAGCTTTTATCCAGCTTATCCTATTTTGAAAGGCATTTAATTACATGCTGTGGTATACACGTCTTCACAATGGGATAAAAATCTCATTATTTAATTTACTTCTGTGTAGACAGCTTAAGTAACTACATGTGATGTCATGAAAAATTACTTTTCTTCTCGTCTTCATGAGCTACGATTAGTTAAATGAAACTTTAATTATTAAAAGCTAAGTATTTATTGAGAATTGCTAGTTTCAAAATTATCCACATATTTATAGTTAAAAGAAATCATAATATCACCCATTTTTGCTATATGTATGTATAGATTTTAAATATCTACAGACTAAAAATTATAAGTTTGAAGTGGTTAATAATTTTTCCTATTTGAGCTCAAACATAGGCATTCTAAGCGACATTGGTGCTGAAATTAAAAAAGCATATTATTGCTGCGAATCGTTTTCACGCTCTAAGAACTTTCTTAAGGTAATTGGTTAAAAGATATATACAAAAATTACGTTACATAAAACAATCATCAGACCCGTACTTACCTCTGGATCTGAAACTTAGACTTTGACTAAATCACTGACTG
This sequence comes from Trichonephila inaurata madagascariensis, assembly GCA_019973955.1. NCBI lineage: Eukaryota > Metazoa > Arthropoda > Arachnida > Araneae > Nephilidae > Trichonephila > Trichonephila inaurata. The sequence goes on along the minus strand of BMAV01009113.1, from coordinate 886 downwards.
CCCAGCTAGTCATCTTTGAGCGAAAAGTTCTCAAATATATCTTGATGCTGTGAATAAGATTGTATATTGTGTAGACAAAGATATAATTTTGAATTATATAAGCTATTTAAGGAAGCTGATGTCACATTAAATCCATTAAGTGAGTGAGTGAATATTAACGTCGCAATGTTCAGCTATGCGAGGGCTTTTGGCAACGGACCACGTAATTGTGAACCATGGTCAAGTGACGAAGACGACACCTGAGCTGGCACCCCTTCTCCTAAATACCATACCACACCAACGGGAGGACGTTTGAGCTCTCAACAGATTTAAAGTGAATCACTCACCTACACGGCAGGCCTTAAGTGGTACTGGGTTTGAAGTGACATGCCAGCCACGATCTGATACACTTACCATTAGGCTACCGTGGCCTTAAATCCATCAAGATTTGGTCGTTTAACGTTTGTGAGCCATATCTGCAGTGTGGATTCCTAATCCTTGACGTTCAAAATCTTCAACTACAGCCTATTGGAACTAGAATTAGGTGCGGGCCCAAATTGAGATGGGCTGATTAAGAAGAGGACGACTTTAAAGTTTTAAGAGTGACTATTTGGAGAACTGTTGCTAACAGGAAATGGGAATGGAGGACGGTTCTTGAGAAGTCTGGCCACCCACGGTGGTTGTATCAAAAAAGGAAGAAGAAAAGTATGTGTACTTATAATAACATACCAGCCTCCCAAATGACGGTAGCCTAGTGGTTATGGTCTCGAACTCGTGGCTGAGATGTTATGATTTAAGCCTTACCACCGGGAAAACCGGGTATTGAAGTACATGTTGAACACACAAGCACAAAATCCCCCCCCCGAAACTGTCATTCAAAATCCCTTCGTTGTCCATAGTGTGTTAG
>BMAV01009112.1:0-98933 GCA_019973955.1 Trichonephila inaurata madagascariensis | reverse complement strand
TGGTTGGTACTCTGGGGGACGTATTGGGGCCTTCATGAGCTGTTGAGCCAATGAGCTCAGTTCAGTTAGATTAGTGTTTGATTACACGTTTTTAGGTTCAAGTTTTTCAATATTGGTTTATTTTCTTCAATGTTTTCTTGAATTATTACGTATGAATGATCTGCTGAAGGGAAAGGTTAGGATCCTATATATCTAGCTTAGCCCTTCTTCACTGTCCTAAGTCGGTGACAACTTAAGAAAACATAATAGTTTTTTATTTTGTCAATAGACTTTATATACACTTGCTAGAAAAAGTGTGTGTTCACGTACTGTTGCTTACATAAACAACGAAAAAAAAATTTAAAAACTGGAATTTGAAATTTTTTAAAAAAATTATATTTTATTTAGTTTATTTCAAATATTGAGAAAAACAAAAGTAAATTCGGTTTGCTTTCGTAGCTTTTAAAATAAAGATAGGTTTGTATTGATACTAACAAAAATCACGTAGAAAAATGTCTGCGTTCACTGTTTTAGTATAGTAACTATAAAAATTATTTAAAAAGGATAATGAGCTATTTAATAGCTGGTTGGATAACCCATCTTTTAAAATCTCCTAAAGTCGTTTCGGCATGAATTAACATGTCTAGTTGTTTTTTCAGTGCTTATCTCCCCATTCATCCGTAAGAACGCTATTCAGCATAACCTTGCTAGATATATTGCGTCAACGAATCATACGTTCCAGGTGTTCTACAGCAGTAGTCTCTAACCCCCGGTCCGTGGATCAAATACTACTGGTCCACACAAGAAACATTAAATTATTTCCATTTTATTAACAGCGGCATATTTTTCTTGGGTTTGGGCTACTTTCTGTGAAAATCACTTTATATTCCTTGTTAAATCACTTTATATTCATTTTTGGTATGGCTGTATTTTATTCTGAAGGCAGTTTATATATATATAAATGCAATTAAAATAAAATTATTAAAACAAAACAATCTGAAATATAGACAATCTGCGTCCTCCCCCTCAGAGGGCCGCCAACGTTGACCGGTCCACGGCGATAAACAGGTTGGGGAACATTGTTCTGTAGGATTCAAATCAGGTGACTGCGGGGGCGTGTGCAGTTGATTTGGGACATTATACAAGAGCCAAAGCGTCACAATCTCAGCGGTAAGTTTAGGATCGTTGTCGTGTTGGGAACGAAACGACGATCCTTGGCGGAGTTTGTGGCACTTTCCTTTAAATTGTTTTTAGGACATCAATGTAATTATATTTGTTCATATTGATTCGATTTACTCCAACTTGCCAACACCATTGCTAGCCATGCACCCTTTCCCCCCACCATGACTCCACTGCCGCCGTGCTTCACCGTTGGTACTAAATGCTCTTTTTGAAGCGCTGTGCAAGGGTTTCTCCACACCAATTTACGACCTTTTATGCCGAAGATGCAAAATTTCCCTCATTGGAGAATATCACAGTCCTCCAGAACTCCGGAGTCTATGTGTATTCTCTTTTGCAAAAGCTTTTCGTTTAAGCCAGTTGGCCATTGAGATACAAGGCTTTCTGCGAGCTACTCGACTACGGTATCCGGTCTTTTTGAAGATTTTTTTCTTGCTTTATCCGCACAAATGTTTTTGTAAAACTCCTCGTGAATGTCTGTTGATAAATTGAGTTGCAGTCAAACGTGGAATTTTTTTCCACCAAGGATATAATGTTTCTTTTTTCTCTGATTGTGCGTTTAGATGGACGACCTGAGCGAAGTTTGGATATGTAAACTCCTGTAGATTTACAGTTATTAATAATAACCTGGAAGAATGAATGCTGCCGTCCAACGGAACTGGCTATATCCCGAAGACTTTTTCCATCTTTTCACATTTTTACAATGATTTTACGCTCACGCATACTAATTTCCTTCTTTTTATTTTCCATGTTCTTGAATTGCTCCGTATCTCACAAAAACGTAAAAATTATTGCTTCACAATTTTCTTAAGCTATTTTATTTGATAAATGAATGCAAAAACTCTGTTAACCTATAACGCCTGTTGATAAAAACTCCAGGAATCAAGAATATTCAAACAGTGAAGGCACACTTTTTCTGACTACTTTTGTGTGCTTTGCTACAAAACTCATCTTGCGTAGTTTGAATTCACAATTAAAGAATTCCTGCATGATACATATTTAAATTATAATAAACAAATTCATAAAATTTTATTAGAAAAAAAATTATATTTATATTAAATTTTATCTTTGTTGCATGATTTTGTTATGAATGAACGCACACTTTTCAAGTACGTGTATAAGAAATTATACGCTGAGTGGTGTGGTGTACTGGATTTAACTAGTTTAACACACACATACTTTAGAATTTAACCTCTTTTTCTGTTATGTAGAATATATATATTTAATTAGTCCATAAACTCTTATATATATGTTATAAATACGTAATTTCTAACAAAGGATTTCAATCTATATAAGTCAAAAGGAGTACGTTTCTATACATTATATAAAAGCAAAACGTGCCACATAACAAATTGTATTTAAAAGTACAAATCCAAATTTAATCTCATCCATCATTTTTTTTACTAGTTTAAAAGTAAAACTTTACTTGATGTTCATGATGAGAAAAAGTAAATACCATATATTGAAAAAAGTTCTGTACTTTATTATGGAAAAGAGAAGTATAAATATCGGTTGGCATAAAAAATTTCGAATTTTGTGTTATGATCTTCACACGACTTTCCTTAAGGCTGTTGTCACCATATGTACGAGAGCGTGAACTTGACGCGGAGCACATTTTCAGACAGAAAAAATGCCTCAATTTTCATAAAAATTTGTGACATTGTAACTCATGCATTTGTTTATAATATAGTGTTTTTAAAATTTCAAAACATTTCATAAATAATTAGTTATTCCTTTTAACATGTGAAGGGCCGATCCTAGGGTGTCGGCCGCCCTTGTCTGAACACAATGTACCCTCTAGAATTTTCATATTTTGACTAATACTTATATTTAATTACGTATTATGATACTTAAATATTTACTTACTTATATTATAATACTTATATATTTAATTACTTATTATAATATATATTTAATTACTTATTGCAATACTTATATATTTACTTACTTATTATAATATTTATATGTTTAATTACTTATCGCATACTTATATATTGAGGTTATAAACTCATCTGTCTGCATATAAGAGTAAAAATAAAACATTAGTAAAAATGCAAATAAAATTTGATTTGCAAAACTTTCTTTTTTAGTCAGCTAATGGGTTCTGATCACGACAAAATACTTTAACAAAATAAACAAGCAAACATATTACCTTTGAAAATAAAATAGGCATTTTATAATTTAGAAAACAAAACAACGGTATTTATGCTCAGAAAATATAATCTAATAAAAAGTACTAAAGCATAAATCTCGTGAAACGAAAAGTATATAAATCTCTCAGCCCTTCTACAAAGACTGCTTAATAATTAATTATAAAATAACCTTTCTGGCTTTCTAAGAAGCAAATTTGTCAATCATTTTGGGAAAATCAATTTTTTCACAGATTTCGGATTTTTTTTTTCAATAGAGAATATTGTCCATATCTGAAAGCCTTTCTTGAGTAGTATTTCTAAAAAAAAAAAACTTTTAAAATATATACCTTACCATCAGTAATGCTCACACATCTAATAACAAACTTTATTTGTTCCTTGTGACTAATATCTGGTGTAGAGTCAAGAATTATAGTGTAATTTTTGCTTTTTTGACAATGCGTGTTATCTCATTACGAAAAGATTCGTAAAATAATTATTTCATTTTAAAGTGCCTTACTTAAGTAGTGTGAAATACGTGTTTTGTTATTTTTGCATTTACTGACATTATTAAGATATTCTGAAATAACTGGATTAAATTTGGCCAATATCTAAAGTGCCTTTAAAAAATTACCATTATCTCAAACTTCGTACCAATTTTTTCTTTTTTTTTGTAATGGGGATGCATATTGGTATTTCTACCTTTGTAGACCTAGTACATTCCCCAGGAGCTGGTATCACTTTTTAGTGCGTCACCATTTAAGCGATACCAATTACATCAAGTAATTTTGACGCCCAGTTTCTACCCCAGAGGGAGGCACCTGAGCTCTGCCGATGCGAAATTTGTGCTTAGGAATTTAATTTTGCCGAGAGCATCCAAAAGCCAAACGGAAACTCAAGGGATCTTTTTCATGCCGTATAATCATACGACATGGCCGCTGTCGATTTTCTGCATCATGAAAATCTACCGACTTGGGCTGGGGTCGAACTAGCAACTTTGGGTACAGAAGGCCAGCGACAAACTAACTACGCCACGCAGCCGACTGAGTACCATATTTTGACAGGCTAAAAATTGTACTTCAGCTATCATTCTTTCAATGATGGCGCGTCATCGCTTTTTTCCTTCGATGGTTTACATTTTGTTGTTCAGCGTCAATAGTACAATATTTTTCCGGCCTTGCCTTTAATTCGCCCTACGATCTTATACAGTTTGTAGTGTTTTAGAGAGTATTTTTACCATGGTTATTAATAAAATTAAAAAACACATTTTATTTCTCATTCAATAAATTCATATGCTGCTTCCTTAAAATGCCATTTCGGGATATTTTCGATAACATTTAAATATTAACACAAGCAATCTTATTTGAAAATAAATTTATAATAATTCTGCTAAATTTATCTCTTTTTAAATTAAAAAAGATAGAAAGCATTGAAATAACTAACCTCTATTATTGTCCTAATTCACAAACTTTAAATATTCCGAAAGAATTTTTAAGAAATGCCTTTTCGATACTTCGATCAGCAATAACACAATTACTTATAAGAATATATTTATAATTATAACATAATATTACTAAATTTCTCTTGATGTATGAAAAAAAAAAAAAGAGAGGGAGAGAAAAAAAATCACATAAAAACGCATGTGTCATATTAACATGATGATTCAGAAGAAAAAAATTAAAATTACAATAAACAAGTCAAATGAACCGCATGAAGAATGAATAGTAATGAAGGATATGCATGTCTCGTTCTGGAAGTGGAAGCCGTCTTATGGAAAAAAATTAGCATCAATTAATATTATTTCTATTTATTCCAAAGATGAAATTTTACCAGCCATATACTCTTAACTATAACTATGGATGCCAGTCGCGCAACGGAAAATAGTTGCTCCCCCACCCGCAGGGTCAGGTCTTGGGTCCCAAGCCGGATCTTATACAAAGGATTGCAAAACCATGACATAATGTATTTTTACACATCACGGGTAAAATTATTTAAATATTAAACTTATAACTGAATATAAAATCAACCTGCGTCTGAGTAAACAGTAAATAACATATAACGTACAGAGTATTTACAGTATTTATTAAAATGGAGAAAATTTAACAACAGTCGATAGATAACCTGGTAACTTCAATAAAATGCTACACTAAGAAACAGAACACTGTAAAATATAATTTTGATTTCAAATTCTTATGAGAGAAAAAAATATCACTTACCTTATTCTTCGTTTCTGAATCCCGGAATGATCTTGATCTAAAGTGTTCCATTAGATTTTAGCATAAATACTGCAACTCTTGCATAAGGAGAGTTCCTTGTATATTGCAAAAATGATTTAATGAAAAAATAAAAACTGATATATTTCGTGTTTTAGAACAAAAACACAACTACTATTACTAATCACTTCCAGGAATTGTTCATCAAGTTCCCTGGCATTTCTCATTATGCTTTATTTGATTGAATACTCATAAACCTAGACCAAATAATCATTTAAAATCCTCTCTATGTTTTTCCAAGTATAGTAATACTATTTTCCATAAAAAGAGCATAAATAGATGTACTTTATTTACGACTTCGCTAAATGATAATGAAATACTACATGTGTGTGTGGGGGGAACTAAAGACGTCAATAAGTTACTCTGCTGCTTCTGTTAAAAGTAAATCATGTCTTTATTTTTCTCCTAGAAAATAATGTAAAGTATGCTATAATTTTAACAGTGATGAATTTTTTACCTTCCTAGCGTTTTTTCGATTCTCCGAATGACTTTTGTTTTATCTGTTAGAAAAATTTAGGTTTAAAAAAATTATAGAAAAGTATATATATATATATATATCGTTGAGGGGATTACAGAAAATCAAACAAAATACTTTTTTTTAATTTTTTGGATCAAAGATATATAATGAGCTTATTAAAGTTTTGATTTTGAATGACGTTAGATCGCCAATTGGAAAATCGCTTAAAATTGTATTTTTTAGAAAATGTAAGCGGTGAATTTTGAAAATCTACGTTAATGGCATCCGAGTCGAGGCTTTGGGCCAACTAAGGGAAACCTTGAAGCCCCACCACCGAAGTGTGGGGGTTTACGTTACGCCACTGATGGATACTCTATTATGTACAAAATAATTTCATTGACATTAAATTATCAGTTTTCTTTTAACTCAGTAATCCTTTAGAGTTTAAAATCGTATGCACTTAAGTGAATTTATTTGTACACCAGAAATGTATATGCATATACTAGCAAAAAGAGATTTTTTAACTAAATATACTATTTTATAGTCAGCTTTTTTCATGAAGGTAAATAAAAGAAAATATTCTTTAATACTTTACCATCTTAATAGTGTAAAATATAGAAGTACCTTTTTTTCCCAATAAGCAACCTTGTGTTTGACACAATATGTGCTAGAGCCAGAAATTTAAATTATGGTAGGTTTTTCATGGAATTTTCAGAAGTATAACTTCTATAGGAAAATAGAAAAAATGAAAACCAATATAGCTTTTCAGTAGTAAAGTCCTCAACACTAAACAAACAACTGAAAGGATTTAGGGAAATTCTTTAAGAGTTCAAAGTACTCCAACTGAATTGGCATGATTATAATAATGTTGCAACCTTTTTTATTTATATCTTAAAATTAGGAGAAGTGCTTGCAGAGTTCAGCTTGCTTGGTGGTCGGGGTCAAGGGCTGAGTTTGAGGGCGGTGCACAGCATCGCCTAGCCATTGGTAGTTACAATGGCGTAACAGGAAAAAATTAGGCCCCTGCAAGGGTCGGATTTTTGGGCCCCAAGCCCAAATACATTGCCAGCGTCGAAGTCAAGCTTTGGGCCCCCCTCGCGGGGATAACTGCGTTACGTCACTGGTTACGCCACTGGTTGGAGGTCCATATACTTGCTACGAAAACAAATCGCAATGCAGTGTAATTTTATTTTAAAAAAGATATAGATCATTATATGTATACAAATTTTATTAGCAGTAATCGGCATTTCTATTCAGTCTAAATAAAATTCTAGCGCTATTTAAGCCAAGGTACAAGGTTCCAAAATAAAATAATAATATAAAAATGTTTTCATACCAATTTTTCGTGAAAAAAATATTTTCAAATTCGATCCAAATGCCACCCCTAAAATTTGCCGCCTCAGACTGGCAGGTCGTTTCCCCAGCCATAGAGCCGCCCCTGCTGCTAACATAGAGACAACAGTAAACCACGGTAAAGGGCTAAGTGGATTAGAACATATGAACTTACTCTCCAACTAAGAATGGAGCGGCGGGCAGATGTATATATAGATCAGGATTAGCTTTTAAAATATGTTTTCTTTTATTTCTGTTTTTTAGTGCTATGGCCAGCGAATCACTTGATTCGCCTGTTTGATTATATGGCATCTGGTTACAAATAAGAATTTTAAAAAAAGTATATTACTAACATTTTTTTAACATAATACTAAAGTACCATTAAGTTCCGACAACAAAAAATTAAATTTAGAACTTCGCTAACGTTAATAATACTATACGAATACTGAAGTGCTTTTCAAACGAAGCTGTAGTCATTTGCGAAAGGAGTCAAAGAAGGCTGCAAAATATTTCACTCTAATAACTTTATTCCAAATAAAACTACCTTTTGATATAGGTATAACACTCTAAAAAAGAAAATCGAGCTTTGTTTTATAAAGTGTTTGTAAAACCATAAGGCAAAAAATAACTTCTTTTCCCCCTATTTTGTTTTCCTAAATATTATAAGGTTATTATTACATTGAAAACTTTTAATTTTCCCAAATTCATACTGAATTTAAATATTTATTAGATAACCATCAGTAGATATTTTCGTAAAGCAACTTTCATAAAAATCCTTTTGAGACGTCTTTATTCTTCGATCCACAGTGCGCTGCCAGGGCCGCTATTAAACAGGCAAAAAAACTTTTGTATGTTGTCAGCTTCACGAGTTTTGCTATCGGATGAAGGATGTTTTGTGAAGAGTAGACATTTATGGATAATCGACCAACACATTGTTCACTAACATTCTATTTTTCTTAAACTATGCTGTGTTTTCGGAAAATCAGGACTTGATTTTTTAATAACCATTCAAAATTCAGCATATTTTTCCGATTTATTATAAATTTAAATTTGAGAAATTCGTAAAAATTTTTGTTTGATTGACAAAACTATATACGGCCTGCGGCCGCACTTGCTGGCCGCCCGCGTGCGGTGCATATACACCTGCTAGGATCGGCCCTGGACGTATTTAGCATAAATGTATAGGAAAAAATGCAAACACGTATAAAGAAAAATGCGTGTCGCTCCGGATAAAAAATGAGTAGTTTAATAAAATAAGTGGTTCTCTACAGGATAGTGTAGCCAGAATATAATATTAATGCTTCTGTGTGAGTACTTTTATATCTGAAAAAATATTCCGAATTCAGCCCCTATTCTTTATCATTAGCTGAAGATAGCCTTAAATAGTGGGCTATGAGAATTCATTGAGAAAAGAACTTCGTTTACGAATTTAGGTGTCGTCCTCACACTGTTGGTCACCATAGTTCAGAATAACGACGCCTGTGATCAGAAGTAGGTCACCAAACTAGTTTACAATACAACTTGTTCTTCTTCACAGAAAATTTTCCCATCACATTGTTTGTATTAACTATTCAGTGAGTGTGCTCTGTCAGAATAGAAAATAAATTTAAGAACTTAGAAGCCTCATAATACTTTGGGGGGTGAAGAGAGAAATTTATATACATTATACACAGTAAACGTTGTGTAACTGGTGCGCGCAATAAACATTTTTTTTTTTAAATTTTTGAATTAAAAGAATCTATCTTGCTGCGTGCTGCTGTAAAATTTATAATGTTTTAAACTTTTTAAAAAAATTTTAACATGAAAAAGTGTCTCATTACAAATTTATTGGATGTGAAATCCCATGTTGTTGTGAAAGAGAAGTCATGACTATGGCAGTTAAGTGGTCATGGATGCGATGTCCCGATCGAAGATGTTTCTTTCATGTCATGGGTTCGAATTAGTGATGGATTTAGGCTTAGTTCTGCGAGATTCGGGCCTTTGGGCGATAAATTTCTAGGGGCACAAAAATTTTAGAGGCAGCAAAAATTTGAAATCAATTTTGTTTTTTTATCAACTGTAAGACTGAATTTTATTGCTTCTTTTCTTGCTTTGACAACCTCAAGATGTCAATATTAAAAGGGTAGATTTTTTAAAAAATAATATATCCTGTAAGTAGTAAAATTTAAAATATCCAACAAAAATAGTTACTAAAAAATTTTCGTTAAGTGTAGCATTTATCTATTAACGTTAGATTTTTCATAAAGTTTTCGTAAAAAAATTATTAATTTTTTAAAGAATTTTTTTTTAATTTTATGTAATATGGGGGATAAAATTCATGTCTAAATTCAATACCTAAATTTAATTCCAATCCATTATTACTATTCGTATTATTATTAATATTGTATATAAAGGCGTAAATTAACTTGAGCATAGGGCACCATCGAACCATAATCTGTCTGTGGTTTGAATATTGGCGCAGCTGAAGACCCACAGTGTAGAGGGGCTGATGATGCGGGGTCAAGATTCTTACGTTGGCTAAGTATGGAGGTTTAGAGAATGAGCCACCAGCTTAAGTGTTGTCCTTGTTACTTAACCGAGGTATAAAATTACAAGGTCTTTCACCAATAGACCCAGGGTAGTTTCTTAGTGCAACGCTTATATACAATCAATCAATCAAAGTTTTTTAGGTAAAATGTATTTAAAAATATTTGAATTGTCGATGGAGCGAGATTTCTCATGACGTGAAATGATTCGCTTCCCTTTAGAAACTAAAACTGCATTCATGCCAAGGCTTTCAGCGTCGAGCGTCGAGCAATCGGGGGCTTCATCTCGCCGAGATGAAGTCTCTGATTAACTAAACCTCAACGCTCGACGCTGACAGCCTTGGTGTGAATTCAGCTTTAGAGTGTTTGGAGTTCTTTGTCAGAGATAGTAGTGGGAAATAGAGGGTGAAGGATTGGTATAGCCATCTTAAAGATCAAAGAGCACCAACTTAGGTGATCGAGGTAGTAGAGTAGTCATCATCCCAAAATTGGGACCGGTGAGAATCGTGAGTTCGAGTCCTAATGCATTAAAGACCGTCGTATAGAAAGAGCTGAAGTACGTTAAATCTGTTGAGATCAAAGTCCTCCTGTTGTGGTGGTGTGATAGTTTCGAGTGGGTGTGTTACAAGTTCAGGTTTCGTCCTCGTCAACTGACAGATGCAAATTACAGGGGCAGTTGCCAATAACCCTTGCGTTGCTTTATAGAGCGCGACTTTATTAAACTATATTAAATCAAGCGCGCATCAAGTTACAGGACAGAATGAAACGTTAATCTATCAATCTGAATACCATACCGAGTACGAAAATAAACCCCTGTTCTATCTATCGCCTCATTGATTAAACTCAAGTCTCAAATATTTTTATTGAAAAATATATTACTCTAAATAAACACGTGAAATACGAATATATTGCTTCGTATAATGCTTCTCTTCGACCAGCATTTGTTTTTATTCTTGATGTTTGAGTTTTATGGATTGTTTGTTGTGAGAAAAGTTTTCAAACGTCTGTTTCAGCACAACACAAATATTTACTAACCACAAACTATACACAATCTCTAAACAATGCATAATTTTGAGCCATTGCCAAATGGCAAAGTCGACACCTGATTTCCATTTGTCGCGTATTAGTTACGTATTCACAGTTCAAATATTAGTCCTTAGTTCAGTTTTGAAATATTTTTTATTACGATACTTTACGACACGAACACACACAAACAATTAAATATTAATTAAAAAATTCTATTTTGGGGTAAGCCCAACACACCTATAACGGGGTTTCGCAATCGGCCAAAGTTGTTTATAGACTTATTGAATTCCCTATCGGTTTGGGAAGATTCAGGCAAATTTCCCTTTAGGGATTACTGGGGAGCAAGTCGCCACACCAGATTCCATATCATGCCGTTGCCGCAGTAGCCTAGTCATCCTGGTCAAGGACTCGTGGCTGGCGTGTCATGAATTCAAGCCCAAGTGCTACTGAACACTCGTCGTGCAGAGCAGTCGATGCACGTTAAATCTGTTGTGGTTCAAAGGCCTCCCATTCCTGCCCATCCCGTAAAGTGGTTAATGATGCTGACTGCGGTGCCGTAGGGCCTGGGTTCGAATCCGGAGAAGGCATGGATGTTTGTAATGTGATCCTTTATGGCTTTCAATTCCTTCTTTCCTTTGTAATGCTTTTCATGCTTATTTCTGTAAGCCCCCGTGTGATACTTTATGGTGCACGGGGATTTATAAATGTTCTCAATAAAAAAAGGTATCCTATTGGCGTGGTGTGGGAGTTTAGAGAGACAGCTTACGGGCATCCTCGACACTTGACTGCTGCTTAAAATTATGTCCTTGTGTCACTTCACTAGTAGCTCACGTGTTGCTTCAGAGCACTATTTTATAAACACTGCCATTTTTAATTTGCATGTCATGTGGAGTCTTAAGGCCCAGTTTCTTTAAACGTGCAGCAACCCTCTTAAACTTGAAGTCCTAAGCAGAATTAGGATCTGAACCCTTGATTAGATTTAGATATATCACTGTTTACGAAACTGGTAACCATGGCAGCTCGTCGACGGTGGTCTAACAGAAAGCAGTTCCTTTTCCTACAGCTCAGCTGTTATAGGAAATCGAAAGCAGCAGAGAAAAAATTACCCTTCAACACACTTTTATTATCTGTAAGAGCACTATCAGACCAAAAATGAAATTTTTCATTTGGTACGTCTGCAAAATTCTGTAGTTGTTGAACTGTCAAAGATATTTATCATGTTACAGGTCAAAGAGCTAAATTTAGATTCACTTAGATAACATCGGAAAATGTCAGGTATTTTTAGCATTTCGTTTTAGTGATCAGCGTTATCGAATTCGAATAGATGGCAAATTAAGTGGCATATAAGCATAGCTCTTTTCTTGATCAGCATGTACTCAGGTTACATTTGTATGAAAAACACTAATTTTCTTTATGTACTTTTAAACTGATCAGAAAAAAAACATAAATGCCACAAAACAAAAACAAAAATTGCAACTTAATACACTTAATTTTCTTTCAAACAGATTATGTGTATCGCGATAAATAGAACTCTAACCGAGAATCCAAATGAGTGCAGGTTGAAATTAAGATTTTAATGAGGATTTGTATTTGAAACTATGAAATGATTGCTCTGAGATACAAATATCTGAAAACAAACATGGGTCATTTATGCTCTTCTTTTTTAACGAGCTTCATTTATAGTTATACAATAAAATCTCTAATTCATGCTTTATTTCCGCGTCTTTTCATCATTGTTAAATTTTCTTTGTTATAAAAGTTCAAGGTTTTGGTTTGTATATTTTATTCATTATTCATCCACATATCACACAATACCTACTTTGTAGCGGTGCTTTTGAGATTAACATCTATTAAAGCTCAAAGTCCTTATGTTAATGTAGCACGGGAGTTTGGAATTTTAGCTCACATGACTTGTCCTTATCCAAAATGACTAGGCTTGGAGTTATTACCTCAAACCTAATCATTTTGGATGAGGACAACTCATGAGCTTCGTGAACGTCGTGTTACTTGTATAATTACCAAGTTAATAATTAATCTTCAATCAGTTTGATTTATTTCTATTCGGTTCAAGGCTGCTAGCCGCACTTGAACCACAGTCAAGTGAAGAAGACACATGAATTGGCATTCCGAAGTTTCAAACCACAAAAGTTTGAGGATGCTGCGATTGTGGTCAGTACTGCTGCTGGGACGGGGCAGCGCTGTTAATGCCGGATTACTCCCAATAAAGGCAGCGTTAAGACGACATTGAAATGACCGTAGATGTGAGATTTGACAGGTCACAGTAAGTGTGAAAGTCAATCGGAGAGAGATTCCATTTGAGTGTGCTAGAAGTCGATCGGAGGGAGAGACCGTGTAGTGTATTGAAGTTTGCAGCTCTCTAGTATCTGTGAAGCTTCTTAGCGTATTGAGTCTTTGGGTTTCCCCTTTGGATGTCTCATTAAAGGTGCAATACGTCACACCCACAAAAACGACACTTGATGCAGAATCACTTCTGTTTTAACGTAGCCGGGACAAATATTCCACTATTGGTCCAAGTCCCTCTCACGCGGTGGACTTTGAAGCCAGTGGTTGGCGTGGGAACTGAGCCGGCCACCTCACTGTCGGCTGGATCAAGGAAGGTCAAAGGTTGACTTTCCATAGAACATAAACGATTGGGATACTTTCCCACGCGAAACTACTTGACCGTTGAGACGTCACTAGTTCCCTAACAGGAAATGGGTCCTTTGGTGAAGAACGCCGCAAGGGCTTTGAGCTGGCGTATCATGAGTTCGAGCCTAGTACCGCTGAAGATACACAGTGCAGAGGAGGGCGATACACTTTAAATATGTCTAGGCTCAAACGTCCTCCGTTGGTGTGGTGTGAAAGTTAGAAGAGGGGCTGCCAGCTCAGGTGTCGTCCTCGTCATTTGATCATAGTCCAAACTTACGTGGTTTGTCGCCAAAAGCCCTCGAGTAACTAGTGTGAGGTTAGTATTCACTCACTTCGCGTGAAGACTTTGAGCCTTGACAGATTTACCTTTTAGGAGCCTCTCCATGCAACAGGGCGTTTTTAGTAGCACCAAGACTCAAACCCGTGTCTCAGCATGTGCAACACCGACCCGATTTCGTGATCATGTGACGCCTTTCTTATCGTAATCACGTTCTTTAACATAAAACAATGAAGTAACTATCTTTGAAAAATCGATGAGAAAATATTTGAGTACCGAAACTTATATTAGTTATTACAATTTTATCAATAGGTTTTCATAAGCGACGTTTCTCATGAAATTCTGTTTTCTTTTTTGCGAGGCACACGTGGAAAAATATCGAAGGTTTCCTTTGTTGTATTGCATTAAAGGGATTCATTTATTTCGCTGATCGAGCACTTTTGCAAAGTTTCGCAGAAGTAAAAATAGAGCAAGGGAAAAGCAAACTAAGCAAATAAAAGTGATGAATTTATTTGAACTTATTTCAAAATTTTTTCAGCTTTTTATTTGATAAACTTTCAAAATGAGGAAAACAAAGTTATTTGGAAACAGGACGTAAGTGATGAAACGGAAATACAAGCTTGATCATAATTCTTTATAAAATCACCTTTTGAATTTCAAAATCATTCGAGATCCGGGACGCGATTTTTCCTCTAACAAAACCCAAATTAATTCCTTATTAAATCCCACAAAAATTAATTTAGAAAAGGGTTTTAACAGCTGATATACTAGATTTATGGACGCAACATTAATAAATTATAATTGAATAAAAAAGTAAAATAACAAATAAATATATATATTGACATCAAATATGAAAGAGGTAGAAGATGGGTTCGTGGGAAAGCAGAGGTGTAACGGAGAATATTTGGGCCCCCATACAAAGTCAGGTTTTGAATTTAATATTTTATAAATTTGTTAAATATTTACTTAGAGTCAGTCAGGTTTGGAGCCCCTCCGCGATGCGAGGTCACCGGGGTGTACGGACGTCACTGTGTATAAGATGAACGAAATGGCCCTAAGTTATTACTTGGAAAACAATTCATCTTCCATGATAACATTATATCGTCGGTATAATTATCAGACTGCGTAACTCCATCTGGGATGTTAATTTGATACAGCAGGGCTAGGCGCCAAGTTGTTGTCTATGTTCGCCAAGATAGGCAATAATATTACAATATGGTTTACTTTGATATTTTTATCGTGCGATAATGTGGTTGCCATGGGGATAACGTATATTAGTGTTAGTTTTTTGTTTTGGGTTTTTTTCCCTGCGGAATCTCTGCTCAGCAAAAGTAACACACTGTTACAAATTTTGTGTAATGAACGCTTAAAATAGTGTAAATAATTTATATCTGGAAGTGTAATACATTAATATTACTTCCTGTTGTATTTATTTTATATTAAAATCTTGCCACCACTTCCCTTCGAAATCTAGTTTTATTATGAAATAAAAAAAAGTAGTGATTATATACACTGATCGAGGAATAAATTAAAAGCGGAGCACGCACTGAGGCATGGCGCAAACAAAACAAAAGGATTAAGGAATCACGCCAAAAAGTGCTTGGCGAGTTGCACTCCTAAATCAAATCAGTAACACCGGTGGAGTTACGCAGTCTGATAATTAGGCCGACGATATATTTCATAGTTATGATTCTAAAAGTAACAAAAAAAGCTCTTATCAAACTAAAACGGGTCTGACACCAAATGCTCTAACAGTATATTTGGGTTGAGCTTTGGGCAAACGTGATGCCTTTACCACCTAGCGGGAAAACATGGCAGTAGTGAAGTGGTGATGACTGAAGATGTTTCAGTTGGGTCACGTGTTTGATACCTAGTTTTAATAAAAACTCGTCGGGTAGTAAGGTTGACGCATATATTGAAACTATCTGGGGTCAAAGTCTTCCCATTGGTGTGATATAAGAGTTAAGACAATAGTGATTTTCAGCTCAAATCAGCTATTCCCTTAGTTTAGTGAAAATGGTTCACACACATACACATACACATCACTAACAATCTGATATTGCTCACATATCCACCTTTGTAAGCAATAAACTTATCAACTCCGTCTGGAGATAGACAAGTACATCAGTTCCTAAGTTTGGCCCTGATTAGGCTCATGTTGTTAATATCCATATGTAGTCAAAATTGCATTATGGGACAAATCCTAAAAGCTAGATTGTTCATGAGAAAGGAAGATCTCTGCACTGCCTATCCATATTTTAATTCTAAATTTTCCCCCTAGCAGCAGCAATCGATGAACACATCATTCACAGGAGAGAAAACACTCCACGTAAACGCACGAGGAGTAACAACAAATTAGAATTTTAAAAAAAGCATAAGCACCGTGAGAAAGTCAGTCACATTGCACAGTGACTTTCTGATGGTGTTTATGCTTTTAATGTATACTTTTCTAAAAAAAAAATGTATACTAAAAAAAAAGTATCTCTCTATTGAAGTCTTTAATAAAATTAATTTTTGTCTGAAACCCTTAACATAAATGATATTGAAAATTACTTCCATCGTTCATTTTCACAGACCTAAAGATATCGTCTTACTGTAAACAAACATACGTAATTTGTGTTTTTTAACAAACAAAATTTTTAAGGTATTACAATTCATTTTTCTTTTAGGGGACTCTCGGGTGGCCGATCCGTTTGAACCTTCTCATCTGAGCAACTTTTTCCAATTTTCTTTGATTTTTCCTAATTAGTCTTAGAACTGCGTCCCGATTGGCTGAACAAAGTTCCGTCCATTTTGAGTTTTCGTGTTTTCTGCACTTCTCGTGTATTTTTTCCGGTTTTGTCTAGCATTTTAATTTAATTTGTAATTTATTTGTTGCTATCCCTCTTATTAAAGTTTGTAGAGCGTTGAATCTTAAAGATGAAACCCCCCAAATATGGTAGAATCTGGAACGAGTTGAATAAAATCTCTTTAGTGTATCAATTATTTATTACCGTAAAATCCGGCATATAACGCGCACCTATACTTTCAAGCTGTATTTTTTAATTTTTAGGTATATTCGCCGTATAACGCGCACCCCCTTTTTTTACGAAAAAATTTGAAATGCACGTGTGCAATTTTCTTATGTTTTGAAGTCATTATTTATTGGATGAATTATTCCAGACTCTTTTGAAAAAATAGTATACTGCTAGAATTATACAACCCTTAAGCGCAAGAAGGGAGGGGGAAGACCGAATGAGCGCCATGGCTGGATTTTTCCCACGCTTTTCTATAAACATTGATTCCTTTTTCCCCTATCATGTGATGTACGAGGCGGACGATTAATTTTGAAATAAATTAGAACAAACCTGAGACATTACGCTCGCTGTCTGTAGTATATTCAATACTATGAATAATATTGAATACGCTTCAAACAGCGAGTAGTGAAGATGGGTCCTGGTCAACGAAGCAAAACACAGTGGCGGTTTCAAGATCTAAGTAATTCAATTTGCAAAAGAAAATGGAAATCGTGCTGCAGCAAGGGTATTTGATATTCGCAAGGGAGTGGGGAAAAAAATTAAATGACAATAATTAACATGTCAAAGAAGAAATGTGCTTTAAGTAAAGGAGTAACGAAATGGCCTATTCTAGAAGAAAGTGTTGCGAACTGGGTCCTAGAAAATCAACTGAATGGATTAATTGTAACAAGAAACAGTGTACGTTTATTCGCCTTAAAATGGTCAAAAAAGAATGCCTTTTCATGTTATCCAACAATGAAAGCTCATAAGGTATGTTATTTCTTTTAAATAAACAGTATTTCGATATATAAGTCTAAATTTGTTTTAATACTCATTTTTTTAAAGCTCTCATTTTTATACTCGGCGTATAGCGCGCACCCCTAAATTTTGATCTTGTTTTTTTGTGTTAAAAGTGCGCGTTATACGCCGGATTTTACGGTAATTTAAATTAAATTACATAAAGATAACAAATATCATTAACAAAAATAAAAGGCAAAGAGCATGGACGGTTTTTCATAGAGACCGCATTCTTTCTTCACTCATCCTGTACTAAAGTCAGCGTTTCTCAAGCAGCAGCATTGGAAACACACAATGGCGCAATGTTTTTTCTTTATCGTCCTCTCATTCTAAGCGAGACAGCTGAAGAAGTGTTCGTATTTCTGAAAGATGTTAGTGTCGATTTAAGATAAATCACTATCGGTTAAAATGGTTTTATCAAGCTTGCAATGACATAGTAAAAGTAGGCGATTTTTGTGTCAGAACCAAATATGGACCGCCACGATTTGGCATGAATTGTGAAGTCTTTTTGTTTTTAGCATGATTGATTGGATGGAAAGGAAGCCAAACTTTATCGCCAGGATTATAAAATATTTGTTGCGCTCTTTTGTTATATTGTTTTTTCTTTTGATCTTGCTTCACTTCTATTCGTCCCCAAAATACTTTTGTGGAATTCGAAAATCAAATGTGTTTCAAAATATGAAACTACCGTAACATAACGCTTACCAGCGTATATACAGGGTGTTGCCGAATTTGACCGACAAATTCAGAGGGGGTGATAGTAGGCGAAAATTCACCATAGAACATATGGGTTTGATTGATTGATTGAATATTAACGTCGCACTGTTCAGCTACACGAGGGATTTTGACGACGGACCACGTAATTTTGAACCATGGTCAAGTGACGAGGATGACACCTGAGCTGGCACCCCTCCCTCTGCCACCACACCAACGGGAGGAAGTTACAGACTCGACATATTTAACGTGCATCGCTGCCCTACACGGCGGGTCTTTAGTGGTACTGGGCTCGAACTCGTGACAAGGCAAGCCACGATCCGATACCTATACCACTCGGCTACCTCGGCCACATAGAACACGTGGGCGAAAACCACGTTTATCGGAGAAATTCGCAAAAACAATTACAAAAGGTGTGATGTCGAGTGGAATCAAAAGGGACTATATATATATATATAAGTGGCAAATGGTGTGTTGATTATGAAGTTCCTGGAAATGTGAATGTGCTTACATTCGAAAACATAATTATTTCTTTTATAATAGGTATTTTTTTCATACAAATTTCAATATGAAATGTAAATTGAAACAGCTTCGTAAAACACACACACACCAATTTGAATACTTTTATAAAATCGATTATTCTATGGTATTACATAAAAAGAGAAAAAAAAATATTTTTAAGAAAAATAATTACTTTATACGAAAAACATGCAATTTTTTGTTCAGAAATCCAAAAACTAAATAAGGCAAAACTCATAACTGAATTGCTAATTATTTTTTGTGAGGATTTAGACTGGAATGCACACATGTTCACTGGATGCTATCTAAAGTTGAAACAGTTTTTGTGCAGTAGATAGGGACCGCATAAAAATAAATGCACAAAAAAATATTCAAAAATTTCATAAGTTCTTACATAAAACAAACTAATTCGTGAAAATACTACAGAATTTTTTTTTTCATGCGGTGGATAAAAAGTCCACATAAAAAGTCGCATTTATAAAATATGCCAATTATTTACGAAATTTATGTAAGAGTACTTCCACATAACCAAATAAATAATTAAATATCACACATGGAAACATTTTAAAAACATATAGTTTCTCATTATATACACGGATGTTTTTACAAAATGCACATACATAATTCACTGATACTCATCGTATAATCCAAATCTCTGTAATAAATAAGTTCAAAATCGCTTTTCGTCATTTGAAGGTACAATTTCAATTGATTTATTTTTTGGCAACATAAAGTAAGAGATAAACTTATGTGACAAAGGTCGGGTGGTCACACACACAGTTGCTTGTAAATGTCACGATAACCAGATGTACATGATTTGAAAGGCCTTTGAATTTCCCCATAATTCTTCTTAATTGCATCTTTTTAAGAAAATAAGCCCAATCGTTTGGAAATCTGTTTACCCGCATATATTTTATCCGCTCTTAAAGAATCCGGTTCTTCTTGTCCGTCTTCATAATTTATCAAATTATTCATGTCACTGTCATTGGAAGTTTCGTCTTCAATCAAGCGCGGGCTGCTGGAGCGTTGAGAGAAAGCAACTGAATGCGCATTGTCGGGAGACTGTTTATAACAAATGCACAGAGCGTCTTGAAGTGTCTATCAGTAAACAGGAACGTACACCCCGCATCACGGGGGCAGGACTCTAGGAGTCCAAAGCCTGACTAAAGCTAAATACATATTTACCGAATTTATAAAATATTAAAGATAAAACCTGATTTTCAGCTCTAAATATTCTCCGGGTTACACCACTGGTGGTAAATAGACAGAAAACATTACAGTAGAGCGCCATTGAGTCCTGCCGCGGAGAGGCAGGACTTAGGGCCCAAAGTTTACCTCAAATGCTAAAATACGTATTTACCTTAATTTATAAAATATTGCCGGGCGAAAATCTGACTTTCAGGGGGAGGGGGGTCCCAACATTCTCCGTTAAGTCACTGGTAAATAGATATAAAACATTACAGTGGCGCCAAAGCCATTGAAATTCATATACCGCATAAAAAAAAAGATCGCACATAAAAAAATTGCACAAAAAGAAAATCGCATAAAAAAAGACCGCACAAAAACAGGTTCTACTGTATTTACAAAGCATTTGTATGTATTAGATAAAATAAAGACATTGAACACACACTGTGACGTCTCTCGCGTCTTTCTGATTAACATGACTCCTATGTTCTTGGACGGCCACGATTAATGGCAAAACCTTCAACCCAATACCAAGAAGAGAAACGGATCGAATATGTAAATGAGATATACTATAAAAGGATAGCGTGGCAAACCTAGATATAGCATGCTAATATAGAGTAGCAGGCTCAGAGATTGTAGTGTGAATCATTCTGATCAATAGCGTGACAGTAAAGCTAGTGTGAAATTCAGGACCAAGAATAAGCTCGTCAAGAACTAGCGGCATTGCGGATCAAGAATCTTCGTATATAAAAGTTATAGATTATATTCTAGGTCATAAGGACTAGAACTGAAAAGGTAATATTAGATATAAGTAATTAGATAACAGGATTATTTAGATAATTGAGATAGAGGATCGGAGTTGCGTGATCTGATTTAAATACGTGATTTAATCTTTGGGCTGAACTCTCACTCTAATTACACAATTGTCAAATTAGAATTTAAGTATTATAAGCTACTCTTTAATAAAAGTTGCATTAAGAATTATGTCTCATCATTTTGATAATCCCACACCTCTATTACGCGGAACCGGCAAGAGACATGGTCATCACAGGATGGCTATGTCTCAATGGCGCCCGAACGTATTTAATTCTTAAGTTAGGTAATGTAGGTGGAAAATACGATTCTACTCCGAAATGTACTTTTCAGGGTCGGAGAATGTTGCAGAGTTTATCGAGTGCATCGATAACAATATACAGTGCTACTTGAAATCCCAAGTAATCTGGTCGCGTGCTTACTTAAAAAGTCATCTCAGGGGAAGGGCTCAAGATTGGTATTCCGATATTTGGCCGTTGTTAGTACAAAATACAGCCACGATTTGCGCAGCTCAAAAGCTGAATTAGCGAAAGCTTTTCCCGCGATCAACAAAAATAAAAAAAGAACTACAGTCGGAGTTTTATGCATCACATAGGGAAGAAATCAGGAGGCGACTGATTTTGTTTATAGATTACTAAAAATAGAGAGAAGTTTAGCATTAGAATGTCCCAAGCAGACTTAGTGGATCATATTTTAGTTCGATCTCGAACCACAGGTACAGGACTACGTGGAAGTCCGAACTACAAAAATACGATACAACTTTTAGAAGTCCGGCTAAATTCGAAGAGAGAGAGATATTCTTGCAAATTACAAAGGGGTTATCAGAACTATAATGTAGAAAGATGAGTCAAAATGCGTGCATAGGATGCCTAATTTTGAAGCTAATGGTAGAAACGGGAGGAATTCGAAATAAGGAGTAGACTCAATAACAGAAATGAGTTTTACGAGAATAGCCGTCAAAATAATGAGGGTTCGAGAGGAATAATAGGTTTAATAATAATGATCAAAGATTCAGTTAAATAGGGTTACTCATTTTCCTGAAATGAGCGAAATGATAATTTTAATAGAGGGGACCGTAGAAAATAAGTGGTTCGAGTACTTCAATCGAGGCGATAGGACGCAAAGGACGATTAAATATTGTAAAGGTTAATGATCAACTCAAGAGGTGTCGACAAGAGAGACAATTAGATTCTTCTCCAATATGTATAGCAAGCACCCGTAGAACTTCCCCACGTACCTATATATTATTAAATAACACATTTTTGAAAGCGCTATGGGACACCGGAGCAAGATAAATCTTTTTATATCGGAAGAAGTATATAGAAAATATTTTTCTATAAACAAATAAAAAAATCGCGAGCCCAGGTAATAACAGCACAGGGAAAAGTGAAAATGCCAAACAGGGGATTGTAGAATTGAAAATTAAGATCAGACAATCTGAAAAGAAATGGGTCATTTCATGTGTTGAAAAGATTTAGAATACCATGTATTCTAGGTATAGATTTCATAAGTGCGTCAAGAATAGTATTGATTTTAATCAAAAAATCGTTGAAAATCTAGATTCTCAAATAAATAAGGTGGTTGAACCAATTAAAGAGGAAAGTTGAGATAGATTTATCTAAAACAAAATTGGGGAAGTAGAAAACAAAACTACAAAAATTGTTTAGTAGTTTTAAAGGGTTATTTTCAGATAAACCAGGTCTTACTCATGTCTTATACCATGAAATTGATATCGAGATAACCCACCAGTAGCTTCAAGGCCTTATAAGTATGATCGCACTAAGCAAGCAATAATAGATTTTCAAGCATACAAAAAATGTTACAAGAGGAAACGATTGTTCCAATTCAGTCCCCATACGCGTCACCTGTTGTATTATGCAAAGAAAATAATGGGTTACCACCGGATAATCCGGAAGCATATAGATTTGCAGTAGAATTTGAAAATTAAATCATCACAAAGTATCCGCGATACCCTTTTACCGTTAATAGATGATTTATTAACGAATGCCCATACAACAATAATGTCATTCTGATCTAAGAAGTGGGTATTTTCAAATGGCAGTAAACCCCAGCGATATAGTTAAGACCGCATTTGTAGTAAAAAGTGGCAATATATGCTTTCAAGCGGATGCCATTCGGTTTATATCAGGAGCAGCTCCCACTTTCAAAAAGCAATTGACATAATCCTAAAACCGGTGATAGGAAGTTTCAGGGAAGTGTTTGCTGATGACGTTATTATCGCGTCTCCATCATTCACTCACCATGTTGAACATTTAAGGGAAGTTTTTCGTTGTTAAAGCTGGGATGCAGGATTGATAATAAATAAGGAAAATGTAAATTGGGTGCGATGAATTGAAATATTTAGGATTAATTGATAGTAAAAGAAGGAATTAAAACGGATGAGACAAAGGTTAGAGCTTACAAGAGATGAAACCACTCGTAACTCAAAAGAGGTATCTAAGTTTTAGGTATGTCCCAGTGGTAATGAAATTTATTAAAATTATGCGGATATTTGTGAGCCACTTTATAATCTTAAACGAAAATTTAAAAATTTGTCTGGTCCAATGAAGCACAAAAGGTATTCGAAGAGGTCAAGGAGGCGGTAAATAAAAGCGCCAGTTTTAAAATTACCAAACTTTCAGGAACCATTCGAGTTATTTACAGATGCCAGTTCGATTGGTTTAGGAGCAGTACTAAACCAACAAAACAGACCATCGTGGCTTGCGTCACGTACACTGAACAACGCAGAGAGGAATTACAGTAACCGAAAAGAGAATGTCTAGCAGTAGTATAAGTTAAAACAAATTTAGGAACATATCTAGAGTATTACCAATTAAGGTAATAACAGATCACGCCGCATTAACACGCCTAACACATGGCAAAAAACTTAGTCGAGTAGGATGATTAGATGGGCACTAAAGTTACAGAATTCAATATAGAATGGGAAATATAGACCGGGAACTCAAAATGCAGTGGGCTGATATTCTTCTTCAAGGAATCCAATTAATAGTATAATTGGTGATAAAATTAATTGTGCCATAATCAAAGATTTGGTACTTACTTCTGCGGAACAATTAATAGAGGAACAGAAAATGACCCAGAATTAGGTCATATATATAGATATTTAGAAAACCCGGAAGATAGCTCGGTTAATACAACGATATGTGGTGAATTATCCCACGATTTCCGCTTAATTGAAGCGATTGTTATTTTATGCGAAACACGCAACGTCATTAGGTGAATGCGTGTATGCCATTCCAAAAATCTTAAGGAAATGAAATAATGAGAGAATTTCATGACAAGCCAATAAGTGGACACGTAGGCAGATTTCTAAAACGTATCATGTACCCGGGACGTTTGTTACTTCCCGCACAGCCGAGAAAATTTATTGATCAATATGTCTCTACATGCCATATGTGCCAAGTTAATAACTAAAAACGCGTTACCAGCTGGTTGGTTAAACTAATTATATCAAATTATCCGAATGAGATAGTGACGTTAGATTTATTAGGCCCCGTATCCTATATCGAGAATAAGACGTAAACCGCTATATTTTAGTAATAACCGATCATTTCAGCAAATGGGCTGAAATTATACCTTAAAAAGGCCTCATCTCGTATAATAGCGGATATTTTTTGATAACTTTATATCGCGTTATGGAGTCTATAATAAAATTAATAAGTGATAATGGTCCCCTAATTTATATCCTAGATTTTGTTACCCTATGAAAGATTAGCATAAGGCATGGAAGTCTGTTGCATATCGACCACAAGCAAATCGGACTGAAAGAGTTAATCGAGATATAGTGCAAAATGATTGCAAATTACGTTAATGATCAACACGATACTCTGTTTGGGATCAATTTTACGTGAGTTTGCTTTACGCTATTCGTAATGGCGGTGAATGAAACAATGGAAACACCGGCTGAGTTATTTTAGTCGAAAATTGATTGGCTACACCATATTTCAAAAACTAGTTATGATATCGGAAAGCTCTGTAAATTCAAAAATTAAGATATACAGAAAAGCTTTAAAGAAGCAGACTATACGAAATTAAACAGGAAAGGTGGAAAAATATTATAGTAATAGACGTAGAAAGGACATAAAATAAAAGGTAAATGATTGGGTTTTATTAGAAACACACCCTGTAAGTTCAGCTGCTAACAAAGTATAAAAGCAAATTTAAACAAAAATTTGAGGGACCTTATAGAGTCCTAGAAGTAAAAGAACTTAATAATATTGTAATATGGAAAACTGTGGTGCGATTAACAGTTAACGTAGATCAACAAGAATATATCGTCATAGGAAATGTGACGAAAATGAAGTAGGAACAGGTATCCCAAATAGTAGAAGATCAAGTTTCAGGAAACTCTGTACTTCGGAAAAAGTGCCAACCAAGGATTAAAATGAGTCACAATATGGGAAAGAAAAATCTGCGGTGAAACGTAGGTTAGAGGCAAAAGGATTGGTAACCAATCAAATCCATATATAAAAATACAGAGAGGACCCATAAAACAAATCACTGGTCGATCACTACTAGTTCAGTAGGGAATGAAAAATAAAACAAAAGGTTTAAATATAAACTAAGGTATTAAAAGATCAGGTGTATTCGGGGACAAGTGGACCACAAAGAAAGTGGCAAAGAAAGGGGAATAATAATAGTAATAATAAAAGACAAATGTCATCTAGTACTATTTCCAGAGATAGAAAAAAGAGCAGGAGAGAATCAACTGAAGTTCAATATTAAAGAGTTATAATTTAAGGCCACGACGGAGAACAGAAGAACCACGACCAGCCAAGAACACAGTTGGGAAGGCAAGGAAAGAAGACAAGGAGATTACAAGCCTACAACAAGAAATCTAGGTACAACCAAGGAATGAAGAGGATGATGTCCTCATCGTTGAACGTGAATTTGGGGAGACCGAATATAAAAATCAGGTTGTATTGTTTCATTTTTTATGATCTCCAACAAGTGGTCGGAAGAATTATTGCAAAGAAGGAAGTCTCGGGCGGTGCTTAAAAGTTATAAGCCGTCAAACACCAAGCAATGAGTGTTCATTTAATTTTTGGAACTTTTTGACTTGTTAAAATTTTTCGAAGAAAACATTTGTATTCACACATTTGTTTACTTCGATGTATGACTTCGTGAGATGCGAAAAATTCCCTTTGGTTATTTGTTATAATGGTTTACTGAAAAATGTTTGTAATTGTATAATATGTGTATATATATATGTTGTTGTATTGTTACGTAATTATGAGGCATCTGTCTGTGGGAAACGGCGTAGTCAAGGCACTAACAATAATATAAACGATGCGCGGCTCATTGGGAGTTTTGCTGGTCCAGATGTAGGGATGGAGATAAAAATTTATTGTGATATATAAATAATATATGTAAAATTGATTAATATTATGGAAATAGATACTCAAATAGTTTCATTTCAGGGAGACTGACCCTGAAAATCTTGAAAATTATAGCTTCAACGTGTTTCCAGGTTGTTAAGAAAGGGAGCAGAAGTACCAGCTCCATATGTAGTGTTAGATTGGGTCTTGCGCACCCAGAATAATAGTTTTTAAGTGTATAAAATATTTTAAGTAACGAAATGTAAAGTGAGAGTAGGCACAAATTAAAACAGTAATTATTAATGTTGGCCTAGTTATTGAGTAAAATTTATTCGCCTGTTTATTTAAAAAATTAAAGTCAAGATAAATTTTGGAAATTATAAAAGTTAAAATTCTAAGATTAAAATTGGTAATGAAAATTAAAGTCAAGATAGATATTGAAATTATAAAAGCTAAAAAATTTAAGATTAAAATTGCAATGAAATTAAAGTCAAGATAGATATTGAAATTATAAAAGCTAAAATGAAGATTTAAGATTAAAATTTTAAATAAAACTCGTGAAAGCGAAGAAATTTAGAAATAGAGATTTAGACACGTAATTTATTAAGGTTAATGAGAACCCCAAGTAAATCACGTTTTTTCTTCTTGAGGGGGCTGTGACGCCTCTCGCGTCTTTTCTGATTAACATGACCTTTTGACGGCCACGATTAATGGCAAAACCTTTCCAACCCAATACCAAGAAGAGAAACGGATCGAATATGTAAATGAGATATACTATAAAAGGATAGCGTGGCAAACCTAGATATAGCATAATATAGAGTAGCAGGCTCAGAGATTGTAGTGTGGAATCATTCTGATCAATAGCGTGACAAAGCTTAGTGTGAAATCTTGCGGACCAAGAATAAGCTGTCAAGAACTAGCGGCATTGCGGATCAAGAATCTTCGTATATAAAGTTATAGATTATATTCTCTAGGTCAAGGGACTAGAACTGGAAAAGGTAATATTAGATATAAGTAATTAGATAACAGGATTATTTAGGATAATTGAGATAGAGGATCGAGTTGCGTGATCTGACTTAAATACGTGATTTAATTCTACGCTGGACTTTCACTCTAATTAAATAATTGTCAAATTAGAATTTAAGTATTATAAGTTACTCTTAATAAAAGTTGTATTAAGAATTATGTCTCATCATTTTGATATCCCACACCTCTAGCTTACGCGGAACCGGCAAGATAAGCGGTCATCACAGGATGGCTATGTCTCAACACAAAATCCGCAAAATGTAAATATCATAAGTGTATGAAACGATATTATCGCGGACGGGTTCCAATTGCAGAGCGTTGGACGTATAAGATTAATTTAAATATCGTAGTTTCAAGTTAGCTCACAAATAGTCTCTAGTGCAGGGGGGTCTCTGTCTCGTAGCCCGCGGGCCACGAATGGTCCGCTGAAGGCTTTTTAGTAGCCCTTTATTTGAATCTTAGGCAATTTCGGGAAAAATTGCCTTGTCTGCTTTTTAAAGTAAAAAAAAGCTATTTTTTTTGTTATTTTTGATATTTAAAACATTTTATTGATACACTTGGTAACCATTTGAGATAAAATTTTCTTAAAATGACGCATTTTTCAAAAATTTCATTAAATTTTAAATAAGCTAAAATATAAAAGGTCTGACTGTGCATGAAATCTCAGAGGTTTTCAGAAGAAAAGATGAACTTTTATTTTTAACACGCAAAATATTTTGTAATTTGACTTCCATTTAACGATTTTGAAACCGATGTACTCGTATATACAGGCACACAAATCTGTAACACCATCTCTATCCTTAGAATCAGTTGTAATCTTGTAAAACAAACCTCCCTTTCTCATTTAAAGTTTCTGATTACATTATTTTTTTGACAGTTGTGTGGCCCACGGATTACTGTGAATTTATTGATGTAGCCCTCGAGCGTTAAAGGTTGAAGATAGTGGAGCAACAATTTAATAATTTAGGTTAGGTTACACAAAGACAATAAATATCACCAGCAAAATTAAGGCTGTTTTCTGCAAAAGTACGAGAGCCTGAACTAAACGCGGAGTACATCATTTTCAGACTGAAAAATGCCTCAATTTTCATGAAAAAATTTGCAACATTATTATAACTCATACATCTGTTAACAATATGGCGTTTCTAAAACTTCAAAATATTCCGTGAATACTATTTTTTTTTTCATTTTAACACGTGAAAGGACAGTTCATCTAACATTATGGCACAGGAAAAAAACGCGAAACACATTTTATACCAGAAAAAAAAACGAATCAACTCGGTTAAAAATGGGAAGTATGATAAAAAATAGGATATAGTGAAGCCAGAATATAAAATTAATTTTTCGTTTCTTTTTTATATCTGAAAAAAATGTATCTAATTCGGGTCCTATTCCTTAACATTAACCGGAGACAGCCTTAAAGGGTAAAAACATGGACGGTTTTTCATAGTAATCACATTCTTTCCACACATGGCCTGTGTTAAATAGTGGTTCCTAGAGAATGATTCTGCTGCTAGTGACAGCCAATTAAGAGTTATTGAAACAAGAGCGATTACAAGAGCTTATTAATCCAAGTTACGCGTTATATTTTTCACACATCATGTTTTCCGCCTGTCAGACAGGACACAAAACCCCGATAGGATTTAGAACACCACAGTTTACTCAGCATTTTTCTCACTTTCCACAATTTATCCCTCTTTACTCCCTTCCACTGCTACTTACTGTTTTTCTGTTACTTCTAGTCCGGTACCCGGAAAATGTCATTCACATTGCTCTTGGAACATTAAATTAATTCTTATTGATTTGGCGATTGATAAACGGATCACGTATTACACACTCGTTTGCACCCATCTACAGGGTGTTAGAATCTGGTCCTAAAGTTTGTTCACATTGTTTTATTAGGATTCTGAGGGATCAATGTATCAGGTCTCCACGCAACTGAATAAAAAGAAAAAGAAAATAAATAGTTTTTTTTTTTTACTTTGTTTCCCACAAATGCTTATATAACATTTAATTACTTTAAGGCATCTGACTACGTTCGGAACCGTGATTTTGCACAAGCGTATAAATGGATAATATTTAGGATATTTAGTGTCACTTAGATTAGAAAGTTTATATAAAATTGTTTTAAGAATATTATTACCATAAAAAAGTATTTAAGTACAATATTTTGACAAAAATGAACATAGAATGACCCATTTTCAAAATATTTTTCTTTTGTGAAAAATGCTTCTATTATAATAATATTGTGCCTGTATATAGCTCAGATCTCTCTACAGGGACTCAACCAGATTTTTTGAAATATACATCTTAGAAGTGAGTTTATCCATGTTTTACGACAACAGAGGGGAGAAATTTTAAGAAAAAAACGTCGATAATTATATATATTTCAATGGGTGGTAACTCTGAAAATAATGTGAATTTTTCAAAAATACTTTAGTTCAGACTCTGAAAAGTCTTTTACTTTATTAAAGCAAAATATTATTATTTGAATGTATTTTTTCTTGCATTTCATAATTTTGTTTTCGATTAAAAACTTGAAATTAACTTACTTCTTCATTTGTATGTTTTATTGGAATAAAACTTCAGCAACCATAAAATTTTACGCTTTAATACTTGATTTCGATATAACACGGTACTCATTGCATTGTTTTTTCCAAAGTTTCGTATAACACGGTTTCGATACAACACGGTACATAATCTATTTTATATTCTGTACATACATATAATTAACTTAATAAATAAATAAAATAACAATTAAAAATAAATAAACAAAAATAGGCTCATATAATACGATATAGAACGATACGAACAAATCGTGTTATACGAAGGATGCCTGTATATTGATATCATTAAATAAGGCTGTATGGAAAACTTCGGAATTGGGAAGCTACAGCTCAGAAGCGAACATAATACGGAATTCTGTGCCAAATTTACTACATTTACAGTAATCGATTTTTAGTACTCAGGAAAAGTAATGCGACGTTCGCTGTAACCGCAGAATTACAAGTACAGTGGAATAAAAATATGTTTCTCATAAGGAAACATTTTTTTTCTGTATCGATTTACATTTTATTTCTTTCTTTCTATATTTATTTCCCTTCTATATTGATTACTCAAGTCCCACATTTTACTTATTGATTCCAACTTGAAGGATATTACTTGTATTTTTTTTGGTAAATCCAAATTTTTTTTTTCTCTTACATTCTATATCTTGGGTAATGTTAGTCAATTTAAGGATTCCACTTCATTTATTTCACTTCGCAAATTATTCTCCACAAAATTAATTGTGAGATAAGAATGATTGTCTGAAATAATATTCAATAAATTGTTCGAATCTATTCTGATAGTAATAATTTGAAAAAAATAATTTTTAGTAATTACCACGAAAATGTAATTTTAGGATAATGCGCGATAAAAATATGAAAATCTATTTTCATACAAATGCGCAAAATTAAAAAAATGTTTTTTTAATTGTTAATTTCTACAAATACATCAATGTCAAACTGTACTGAAATTATACGAATGATACTAATAAAATTATATCTTTTTTTAGATAAAAAGTAATTGTGCTAAGTGCGTTCTATTTTTCCCAAAATTAAAATTCATAAAATTCATTCATTCATAAAATTAAAATTAACGTATAATTTTTATCTGCTTTTATGTAAATTTGTATATACAATCGAACCTCCATATAACGAACCTCTATATTGCGAATTTTTCTATATAGCGAACCTTTTCCTGAACCAAGAACATTTAACGATTTTTTTTCTTAAAATAACCTCCTATATATAGTGAAGTGCATTTTCTATAAAACGAACTTCTTTTCTTGCAACTCAGTTTTTTCCCCTCCCTGTTTTTAAAATATTTCCGGACATTTCAAGTTATTCTCTATTAATACATTTTATGATGGTCATAAATCTTGAACTGTGGTTTTATTAGGTACCTACCTCGCCGAGAGCAATAGAATTCTGAAAGTTTCGTCCAAGAAGTACAACCTTTAGCCCCCATTGTGCAGTTCAATAGAAACATCTTCGATATCCTTTTTCACCCTCGGTGGAGTTCTAGTTATAAAAAAATGTTTATTTAAAATTACTTCTATGCTTTAAATCGTAGAAAATGTCTTTAAAATTCATTAATTTTTATAGAAAATTATATTCTTATGTCGAAAATACATTGCATTCCTAGACATTCTTTTTTCTTGTTTTCTTTGCCGTTTCTGTTTTTTTATGGGTAAGATTTAAAAATAAATAAATATTAATTTACAAAAAGGTGCCGATAATTACCTTTTTTTAGTATATAATGTATGAATTTAAAACTTGTTTTATGTGGTTTATATATATAGATCGAAAGATGATCCTCTATATAATTTTCCATATAACGAACTTCTGTTTTGGATTTAGCGACTTCGTAATACAGAGGTTCAACTGTATATATATCATACGATATATATTATAATACTTTGCATTTTACCATGCTTCTTTGAATGTGTAATAATACTCTCTTGCGTCGTATTATGTGTGTAAGTCTGTAATACTCTACAAAAAACTACGCACCAAGAACGATTTGTTCGATAGAGACAAAAATTGATGGGTGGAAAGATTATGTATAGAACACAAAATGAGTAAAATTTGATAAAAATTAAATGATTTATTTCAGAGTTACATAGTTACAAAGTAATGAGCTCAATAAGGTGTTGACCCACCTCTAGCCTGGATGCAAGCTACCACACGATGTGGCACAGAGTGATAAAGCCCCCGACGTTATCCTGCGGTATTTCTTGCCAAATTTGCTCCAACTGTCAGACCAAGTCATCAAATTCCCTGGTAGATGTAGTCGCCTTCCCATCATATCCCAGACATGCACGACTGGAGAGAGATCTGGTGATCTGGCTGGCAAAGGAAGTATTTGACAAGCTGTAAGACAGTTCACAACAACACGAGCTGTATGTGGTCTAGCATTATCTTGCTGAAAAATAAGGCAAGGTACTGCAGAAGGAACAGTAGCAAAACAGTTCTCAGAATGTGGTCAACGTATACTGTGCTATAAGTGTGCCTCTAATGACGACCAAAGGGGTCCGGCTATCAAAAGAAATGGCACCCAGACAATAACTCCTGGTTGAGGGCTTGTGTGGAGTGCAGTAGTGAAAGCAGGATCGGCACACTGTCCTGGCCGTCTCCAGACACTTCTTTGAGGATCGTCAGGACACAGTTGGAAGCAGTATTTGTCCCTAAACACTATACGTTCCCAATCATCATGATTTCAAGCTGATAGAGCAGAAGAACCATTGTAATGTGGCTCGACAGTGTGCAGGCATGAGTGGTAGGTGACGTAGCAGTCAGTACGAGCGTAAATTTCGCTCTATCAGCCGTCTGTGAACGGTCATGGTGGACACTCGTGTTGCGGTTGCATGTCTGATGTTTAATAACGACGAATCAGGCACTGTGACAGCTGATCTTACAATGAATCTGTCCTTCTGATCTGCTGTGGCCCTAGGTAGACTGACGCTGAAATCTGCCATTGTTCATCTATTCTTGCCAGTATCTTCTAATGGCTGCATCTCTTCAACCCATATGACGAGCGATTCTCCAATTTTCCCAACCTGCCTCTTTCAATCCAATAACGACCTCTTTCAAACTCTGACAGTTGCTCGCAATGAGCTCGAGTCTTATGGTGAGGCATTTTTTCAGTCGTTGAAAGGTATTCTTAATCGCAGTGCAACAGAAATTTCGACCGTCAGATTGAGAATCGCTTCTTATAGACACCTGCTGGATACGCATTTCCAATGCGTTGTAGCTCCCGTTATTCATTCATTGGACACCAAATTTTAATCATTTGCATGTTCGGTACAAACGTCTTTGCTTACGAAATTGCATTACAATCGGGCAACTCCTTCTGGTGCTTCGTTTTTGTTTGTTGTTATAGCGTGTAAGTTTAGAGAGTACAGTAATACCCTGAACTTACGCGATAGAGTGACTGAGTGATATACCGCGTAAGTTAAATTCGCTAAGTCGGTGTATAATTTACCATATAAGTACATATTAATTATTTCTTCAGTTGGGGCTGGATATTAAACTTCTTTGCTTGTTCACAATTTTTTATTTTATAATATCGAAGTCTCTTTAATAATGTTAAGTTTACATTAAGAAAAAAAGCTTTCCTTTTCTTGTTTGATGCAGAAAAATCAGCTCTACTTCATTTGGAATACATAGCCGTGTCTCTCAAATCTAAGTAGATAATACATATAACAAACACCATATAACAATTATAACATGTAATAACATAAACACACACTCCGTAGATAAGAAATAAATAACACAAAATAAAGTATTATGACTAAGCGTGGATTCCGCGTGATACGTCCGAACAATTACATCAGCTAAACAGGAAGCGGGAAGTGTGTAATCGAATTGTGTAGCATTCAAACAAAAGACGAATCGAAGAGATTTGAAACTCGAGTAGCTCCGCGTTCGAAAAAGTCGAGGGATTACTGCATTAAACTATTTCACCACACGCAGTTTTGCAAGTAATATCCTCGTTTCGATGACTATAAGCAAGTATTTGCTTAAGTCTGTGTAAAATTCTATGAAAAAACTCTAATTATATTTTAATGAAAATTGCAAGATTTTCTTTACTTTCCCTTGAGATTTAGATTATTTGCACAAATAATTTTTGAGAGATCATTTTTTTAAAAAATATTTTGTGTCGAATATCGTTGGAGTTTTGTTTCGACAGTGGATTCTGAGCTTGTACGAAATCAATAAATCCAAAAGAGAACAAGAAAGAGGTTTGAGATATAACCTTTCAATGAAAAATATGAACAGAGTGTTGCCAAATTCGACCCACAAATTCAGGCAGCGTGGGGATGAGAAATCAACATAAAACATGGGGTCGTAAGCCACGTTTTAATCGGAGTAATTTTCAAAAACAGCTATGATGGGTGTGGTGTCGAAGAATGAAAATAAGAGGTAAGAAACACGTTTATTAGACGTAAAGCATGCTTACAATACGAACAATTTATCACAGCTCGACGCCAGAAATTCAACGACAAGTGACTGTCATAGGAATTGTTCGAAGATGTGGCCGCGTAGGTCAGGGGTGGCGAACCTTTACCCATTCCAACGTGCCATTTTTCCTAAAAAATGTTGAATGAGGTACACACGTGCCGCCTAATATTATTAACTTGTGATTATCTGAAAAATAATATAAGTAAATTATAACAATTCAAAACTTTTATTTACTACGAAAACATACATTTTGCACTGTATAATAGTAAATGTTTTAGCTATACGTGTAATTCAAATTAAAGTAACATTAGTGTGACTACTGTTGTTGCATATTAAATGACAAATAACTTGCATTAGGATTGTAAGATGTTACTTTTAGCAGAATGCATGCTGAATTGGTCATTTGCCAAACGATTTCTCTGCGAGTCTTTAATGTTATTCATCTCTGAAAATAGTGACTAGCAGGCATAGAATCGAATTCATATCCATATTTTCAAAATTTCGTTATTGGCATTTTCATTTACATGGCTTGTTAATATTTCTGCTTCAATCAATTCCAGCCTTTTCTTGTTTCAATAAATTTTTGAATCTATATTGCTCGAGACTGGAAATCAATCAGTTTTATTTCAAAAAATTTCTACAATTTCCAACCAATCAAATTGGGACAAGTTCAGTTATCAAATGAAGTCACATCAGGGTACATGATAAACTTGAGAGTTTCCTATAATTCTTTGAAATGAGAAAATCTCGCTGGAAAATCCTTGATTGAAGAAACAATTACGGAAATAAATTCTTCAATAACTTTTCCTTCGTCTGGTTTCTCATGTACATTTAATACTTCATAGTGAAATTTGTTATTTTGAACTAAAATGCAAACCACTTTTGATTGGTGACGTGACCAAAATATTGTGTCTCGGGCCATTAGTTGGCCATCCCTGGCGTAGGTCATAGCACAATCAACGACGACGGGCGAAAGATTGCCGGACACGTTCAAACAAATCCAGAGTGCTGGCGATGTCAGTTGAAGCGACGACGATCCGTGCTGGAGGATCATCCACTGTAGCCACCGGCGTCTCATATACAAACAATTTTAAATGGCCCCAGAAGAAGAAATCTGTGGCGGTGAGATATCTATATGAACTAGTACCAACATCACGCGAAGACGATCGTTTTGGCGTGATTGGTTACGTACTTGCGTTCGCGCGGAACGGAAGGTACCCAGAATGAAACTTCCTCCTTCAAATCCAAGGGATTGAGGTCCAGTGAACGTGGATGCGAAGTAATGTGTCCGCCATGTTCAATCCACCTCTTTAGATATGAAGCATGAAAATGGTTACTTAATGCAATCAAAAAATGTGCAGGTGCACCATTGTGTGCGTTAGACACACGTTCTGGTGAGTAATAGCCACTACACCCTGCTGAAACTCCGGGGCTAAGTGCTGTAGGAAAACAAGATATTTTGCACCATTACCGGTCGCTGAACATCATTGGAAACTGGAACGCGCGCGCGCGAAGCGTTCCTCCGTCCCATACTGGATGTATTTGGCTCTGATGTTGAGTGGCCTTTATAGAAACAATTCTTCCTGATTGGTGGATACGGAAGAGAAAGTGGGAGTGGCTAAGATGGGTGGTTTCATGCTAAGCCAGTGCTTCTCAAACTTCCAATGTTTGCGACCCAATATTCAATCATAATTTGCATCGCGCCCCCCTCCATATAC
The DNA here is from genome assembly GCA_019973955.1 of Trichonephila inaurata madagascariensis. Classification (NCBI taxonomy): domain Eukaryota; kingdom Metazoa; phylum Arthropoda; class Arachnida; order Araneae; family Nephilidae; genus Trichonephila; species Trichonephila inaurata. Next base: position 62,992 of record BMAV01009112.1, on the reverse strand, counting down.
AATAGCGATGTATTAAATTCAATAATATTATGACAAACATACAATACGACTTAAACCTCTTGAGCCCCAACGTATATAAACGTCTCACTCAGCAACTGTGTTTATTGCCCTCAGACGTATATACACGTCATTCTGAAGTAATATCTTTTCTGTGCACTGCTATCCATAAAATTATTCCGAATTCTTTAGAAAGCAATAAAATGACCTTGACAGTGTTTGCAAAGGATTCGCTTATTTCAGAGGATTTGATTATTTATTCCTTTTCTACCACCCACCTCCTCAATACACCACATACGCTTACCTACGTGCTAAATGGGGGCATTGGAGAGCGAATAGCATAATTTTTAATCGGCATTTAAGAGATTAATTATAAACCGTACAAATTATCGAGATAAGTGTTAATGTTGGTATATAATTTTATATATATAACAAATCCATAGGGCCACTGGTAATTATTAAACTAGTCCCTAACTTAGTATTGTTAAGTTAATTATAAAATAGATTGTGCACTACTGATGCATTTATAAGTGTATTATATTGTAAATGAGTATTTTATTTTTTATTATCTCAGAATGTATTTGTTTGTATACTTTAAGTAAGTTAATAATTTTTAAAAGAATTTTTTTTCAAGAGACTCGTGCCCCCTTGTAGAGTTATAACGCCCCCCTAGCGGGTCGCGCCCCACAGTTTGAGAAACACTGTGCTAAGCAGACGAGAGACTCGTCTGCTGTTGGTCGTCAATGATCTGTGAGCTAGCACTCTATTGGCTGTCCTGGTGTCATGAAAAATTAAAAGTTTAAAAAGTTTTTAAAAAGTTGTGCTGTTGTCTGTGTGGGACACAGAATAATAAAATTTAAGAGAAATGAATAGAAAAAATTAAAAAGGAATAAAATTTACAATTTAGAAGGGGTGGTTCACCCTATGGGAATGACTAAAAATTAATGTCAAGGGGGATTATATAAGTCCAGTAGAATTTCTTCTGGGCCTCTTTTTATTTACATTTGGATCATAGTTTTCTAAGTTTAAGACATTTGTATTTTTGATATTTGGGAGATTGTCGAAAAATTTAATTGCTAATTTTTGAATATAAGCTTTAAATGGAAGAATTTTGAGAACATTGTAGATTTTTCTATTTTTGGTGAACCTGCATGCTCTTGTAATGCTTCTAATTGGGGAATTTTGAGCATTTCTAGTAATTTAATATTAGAATTAGCTGCGTAGCCCCACACTGGGCAACCATAAGTTAAAATGGGCCGCAAGACGACGGTGTAAGGAAGTACTTTATTATAGAGCAGTGATGGCGAACCTATGACCCGTGGGTCAGACACTGACCCATGCTCTCTTTTTAGCTGACCCATGATTGCTAGGCAACCATTTGTTTGCTTAAGCATGTTTATTTAGACTTTCTAATTTGTGTGGATTAATTATGTTCTATTTGAATTTTTTCCAAGCACATTGTCACAAAAGCAATTTAAATGCTGTCTATGTTCTTCAGTTTGATCACTACATTTCCAAAGTTACTCAAATGACAACAAATGTATATGAAAGTATGTATATTTGAAATAAAACAAAAAGTGTTTACAAAATATCAAATAATGTGTATAATTTTAATCACATTTTGTTTGTTGAAAGAAAATCGAAAGTCAAGGCAAATAACCAGATTTAAAGCACTTTCTTCGGATAAAATGCACTTTTGTAATGTTACGTTCAGTTATGTTTGTAGAAAGAGGCTTCCATAGCGCCCTTTTTTTACCCGTCAAGCCAACTGAATTTTAAAGAGTTGTTTGGTTTTTAAAATACCTAGTTAAAATTTTTTTTAAATCTGGTGTAAATGGGCATTAGTGACCCACGCGCTAGTACTAAAAAAGACATGAGCGAAATTTGACCCACGTCTCAAAAAGGTTCGCCATCCCTGTTATAGAGATTCATATGAGAATTCCGGAAAATTTAAGTATGTCTTTCAGTACGTGGCCTATCATTCGATAGCCAATGGACAACTAAAGTTATGAAAGTGGGGGATATTTCGGAAATATAGGCATCTAAATTTTAATATATATCAAATAATTGTATAATTTTAATCACACTTTTTTATTTGAAAAAAACAAAGTAGCTTAATAATCACCAGATTAAAATCACTTTCAATATAAAATGAACTTTCGTAATGTTACTGTTCAGTTAAAATGTTTGTTAGAAAGACTCCAAGGCCCTTTTACCCGTCAAGCCAATTGAATTTTAAATGGCTGATTCGGTTTTTAAAATTTACCTCACCTTAAAAAAACTTTAAAACCCTGGTGTAAACTTTTATCCCAGGTTATCTAAAGACATGAGCGTTTCACTCTGTTTGGTTGAAAAGGTTGCCATATCCCAGCAAGAACATAGAGGTTCATATGAGAAACCGGAAATTAAAATTTGAGCGTAATGCGTTCCGGAATTTATCACGCGCGTGTATGATATGTTGTTTCCATGATAAATTTTTTCTAGGATTAGTCCTAGGTACTTCGTGCTCTTTTTGTGCCATTAAGGCATTTGAACAGTATATGTATATCCCTCTCTGCATTTGTTTGACCACTCCCCTCGCTTTGCTCATCGCCCTTCCGACGGTTACTATGTATTATGTATACTATGTATTACTATGTATTATCGCGAACACGGTTCGCGACCCCATGATCTATTTGATTAGTCGTCCTCATACTTCCTACCATCACCCCTCTGAATTTGTTGGTCGAATTAGGCAACACCCTGTATAGCAAACGAGTATTTGTACTCATTAGGGGTGTTCTAATGAAAAATAGTTAAAAAATCTTTTATTGATAATAACAGTGAATATTTTCAAAAAAAAAAAAATAATAATATAAAAATAAAAACAACTTATTTCCCAAACGACATTATAGTAAAAGTTGTATCAATGTCATTTTTTATTTTAATAAAGCATTTCCTCCCACGCAGTTTGGAGCTAACACTGATAGAAATAAAAGTGCTTAATAACTGTCGTGGTAGAGAATTCCATTCAGTTCATTTATTAGGGGTGCGTGTTTACAGAACTATAACCGACGTCGAAAAGCAATATCAGAGCAAATATATGCAACGTTGTGAATTTATTATACAATGTTTGAGTCAATTCCATATCCTAAAAATTGTAGGAAATGTAACAAAAGTGAGTGGTGTTTCTTCATTACGTTGGTCATGGGTTTAGATTGGAGGAGTTTTTTCATTGTCTAATGGTATAAGGGTATTTAATTTTGTGATTTTTCCGGATTTATTAATTTTGTTATGAAAACCTTTGGCTCTTACAACGACGTTTTAAATACGATGACTTGATTGATACATATCTACTTTTGTTCTATATTCCATTCCAGACAACTTGCAAAATCAGTTGACTCAACTTTATTGACATTCATTACATTAAAACAGCACCATAAATTTTCAAAAACACGTTATCTCTTCCTCGCTAGAAATACTGTTAAATTTAGAAAGGATCTTATATTCTATAACAGGTTTAAGGGTAAAACAAAATTAGGAACTCTCTGTTTCTGAAACATGTCTAGAATATTTCATCATCTAGAAGGTGAAATTATTTTTTAAATTTGAGAAGAGACCAAAATTTTTTGGCGAAATTATATTCATCCAAACTTAATTCTATAAAGAAGGTAGTAGATTAAAGACATTCCTAGAAGTTTCTGAATGAGAGTGTTTATTAACTGTACTAAGCTAACACGAGGACTATTGGCGACTGACCTCATAATTTTGACCCTCGGTCAAGTGACTCGGTCTCTCTTTCTAAACTACCACACCACTCTAACGGGAAGGCTCTGAGCCTAGACAGATTTATCGTGCATCAGCACTTCTACACGGTGGTGTTTTTGGTGACATTCTGGCACGAACTCTTGACACGGTGGTCAGGAGTTCGTAACCATGACAACTAGGCTAACGCGGCCAATAGGTGCTGAAGAGAAAAAGGTTTAAATCGGAGATATGCAACTTGTTTGGCTTGTAGGCCAAATTGAGGGCGCAGTGGATACCGGAGAGCCGCACCTTTTTAAAATGATAGCATTCTCTATAAAACCTCCGGGGCCGTGGGTAGCCTAGTGGTTAGAGCATCGGACTCCAGACCAGAAAACATGGGTTCGATACCCGATACCACCAAATACCCTCCGAGTACACACGGAGTACGTGCTGGTTAAATCTGTGGGTCCGAAAGTCTTGTGGGCTGAGTCACGAGTGCAGGGGACTGCAGAATATTTCCTCCCTTCAGTTCCATGCCTAAATTGGGGAGGTGGAGATAAGTGGTGTCGCCATCTATCGTCCCTTCGGGGAATTTCGCCGAGCTAATTCGTCGTACTGTCACCTGTATGGTGCTCAAGGCCAACGAGAGGCGTACTTCTAGCCCCTTGCCATGATGAATTTCATGGGCCTTGATCCGACTACGCCAGACAGTTGGCATTAGAAACATAAAAAATCTATATAAATAAAAATGAATAAATGTGTGTGTGTAAGTTTTTTATGCGTTCCTAGACCATTCGTCCGATTACGATGAAACTTTCGCCAAATGGTGAGACGCATGCCCACGAAGGTTTTTGAGTTAGTAGAATTTAACTCTAAGGGCCATTGCGGGAGCTAAAGGGGCGTTAGAGAGATAAATATTCCCGTTTTTGAACTATTATACCTACAAACTTGAAATGTGCTGGGCATGTTCCTTTCAAGGATTAGAGGTCCACTACAAAAGGGGGTTTGGTGAAGAATGAATCTTAAGGAGTGTTGTGCGGGCTTAAGCAGTGACAGAGATTAATATTTCCGTTTTTGAACTATTGTACCTTAAATTTTGTAGGCCTTTTACTATTGTATATATATATATAAAGTTGAAATTCGCTACACTAGGGGTTTTACAAAAAATTGAACCCCAAAAGGTGTCACGAGGGCTTAAGGGCATTATATATAAATATTCGTGTTTTTGAACTATTAAACCTCCATGCTAAAAATTTGGTTGGTCCGTTCCTTTCATTGAGTAGAGATCCACAACAAAAAGTCCATCCGAAAATCAATGCGAAGACTTAAGTGGCGTTAGAGATAAATATTACCGCCTTTGAAATTTTAGACGTAAAGAAATTTTGTCGGTTTTTGTTGTTGTTTTGAATATAGATCCACTAAGAACGGATTTTACGGAAATTGACTCCTATTTGGGGAGGAAGAATTGACTTATTTATAAAAAAAATTCGTTATCAAATTACTACTTACCGTTTTGAAATTTAATACGCATGTTACTTTTGCTAAATGGAAATTCGCTAGGAAAGGATTTTATGGAAATGGACTCTTATTTTTGGGAGAGGGAATCTTTTGTAGCGTATTGATAAAAAAAATACCCTTTTTTGAACTACTAGACCTACAGTAATGAATTTTGGTATGTATTTCTCTGTTGTTAAATGGAACGGGTTTGTTGAGCGGGTCTTATAGAAATTGACTCTCAAAGATGATTACTGGAGCTTACCGATAAGAAAAAAATTCCGTGTTTGATCTATTAGATTTAAACTTGAAGTTTGGAAAGCATGTTCATTTTATTAAGTAGACATCCATTAAAAAAGAGTTTTGTGGAAATCCACTAGGGAGGGGGTTACGAGAGAGTAAAAGAAAATTGTTATTTGGAAATTTTGTCCCTTTTAAATCAAGAATTATAAGAATATTTTTCAATACAATCGAATTCTTAATGCTAAAATATCAATAATTTATATAAACAGCATATATTCATATAACATCGTAAATATCCAGAGAAGTGTACGGGTAACGGCTAGTAATAAATATGTTAAGTAAAGCAGTGACGGTTTCATTCAATTTATTTAACATGCTAATAGCAAATTATCTATAGCTACATGCACATTTAATTTTAGAAGCAGTTTAATGAGACAAATGTACTTTATGGCACTTTTTTAGAATTCTTTTTTTGGAGTGCGGTTATTTATTTAACTTCTTAGGACAACTTGGAAATTTATGTCATCTTGTTGTTCTTGCATTTTTATTTACTCTTGTTGATCTTTATGCCAGAAAAGCTTTGCTCACAAATGTATGCCGACTAAAATATAGAGAACAATTTTCCTGCAAATTTTTTTATACACTGCTGGCCACCGTAAATGCAACACCCTGAAGGAAGCATGCAAATAACATGAAATTTACAATATGCATTAGCGGAGGTGAGATATGCAAATGATTAGAATTTCAGCGCAGACACGTATCACGCGCGTCTGTGGCGCCACCTCAAAGCGCTATTTAAGGCTTGGAGATTTCGACGATTTCAAGTTCGGCAATTGTGTTTTTCTTGTGGTTTTTTCAAAAAAAGAATCAGTTATATCTCGTAGAAAACAGCGATCAGCTTTTGATCAAGTATCCGAGTTCAAGAGAGGAAGGATAGTGGCATACCGAGATTGTGGATTATCTTTCAGGGAAAACGGTAGTCGTGTTGGACGAAACCAAACAACTGTAATGCGGATATGTGACCGTTGGATGCAGGAGGGTACGACGGACCGACGTGGTCGATCGCATCCACCTCAGTGCAGCACTTCACGTGAGGACAGGCAAATTGTGCGCATGGCAGTGACGGATCACTCAGTCACATCACGAACCATAGCACAGAACATTGAGTCTGTAACGCATCATTCAGTGCCTGCGCGTACCATTCGACGCCGTTTACAGCAAAGTGGTTTGTCCGCAAGACGTCCATTGCTTGGTCTACCCTTGACGCAGAACCACAGACATCTCCGCCGCCAATGGTGCGATAAAAGAAGGATGTGGGTGGCAGAATGGAATGAAGTTGTCTTTACTGACGAGTCACGCATCTGTCCGCAACACCACGATGGTCGGATTCGTGTCTGGAGACACCGTGGAGAGAGGATACTGAACAGCTGCTTTATGCACCGCCACTCTGGTCCTACACCGGGTATTATGGCATGGGGTGGTATTGGATATCAATCTCGCACTCCTCTAGTACGCATTGCCGGTACTTTAAACAGCCAGCGCTACATCTCCGAGGTGTTGGAGCCAGTTGTCCTTCCTAACCTTCAGGGCTTGGCCACAGCCATATTTCAACAGGATAATGTTCGACCACACGTGGCACGCATTGTCCAAAGGTTCTTCGTCAATCACCAGATTGAATTGCTCCCCGGCCGGCTCGCTCTCCGGATCTTTCGCCGATAGAAAACATGTGGTCCATGGTTGCTCAACGATTGACGCAGATTACACTCCCAGCTGCCACACCAGATGAACTTTAGCAACGTGGGAAAGCTGCTTGGTCTGCTGTATCCCAAGAACACATTCAAAGTCTCTTGGAATCAATGCCGATGCGTGTGGCAGCGGTGATCTCCAACAATGGCGGCTACTCTGGCTACCTATTCTAGCAGGAACCACACTTCACAGAAGTCTATAAATTTAATCATTTGATACTTAGTCAACATGTTATCTACAAAATAAATTTTGTTGTGCTATCTCTTGTCTTTCTTGGTGTTGCATTTACGGTGGCCAGCAGAGTACATAAACATTTTTCGACTGATGAAGATATGGGCTTGAAAAATCTGAAAAATACTCTAACGGGGTAAATCGACAGCTATTTTATGTTATTGAATGTCATTGCTGGGCAAATGTGATTGTATGAAGAGAGAAAATAGTATGTACTATGTTTTACGTTTTTGGTTCTACATATCTGTCTAGTACTTTTTCACTTGCAAAAATAGTTTGAGTCTGTAAAGAGGATGTTTAACAACTGAATATTCAGAATTGTGTCAAATTGAAAACATTATATTTTATGTTTTATATTATATTTTATATATTGTATTATAATTATAAGCTTAAATCAACAAAAATTATATTTTAAGCTGTTTGCTTTGTTAATAAGTATCTTTCAATGTAATGAACCTTCAAATCTATATTTCTGACCTCTATTCCTTAATTTTCCCTGTATTGTTGTGGAATCAAATTGTTTCAAATATTTCCTACGTTGGCACACTGAATTACAATGGTAGACAAGATTGCTGACTCTTGTTGTATAGTCTCCTTTTCACTTAATTCACCAAAAACAAAGTAAGTAAAAAGTTTCGATAGCCGTCATTTTACGAAATGTTTTGCCTTAATATGCATATTTCACATCATTTCAAACTGAGAAATATTATTGATAAATATTTCCTGTGCTCCACGGTTGTAGAAGTGTGAAAAACAGTGACAAAGCTCTCTTTAAAACTTGTTTAATATTTTAATGAGTCATTGAATAAAGTGAAGACAGTAATCATTTCCGAAACAAAAAATAAGAAAATATTGCCCCAAAATTTTCTTTATTAAATGTTATCATCGAGGATCATTTTGTAAATTCATTCACTTGATCCATTTGTATGACCACCTCGCGAGATTTACAAAATGCAGCTCTTTTTTCTCACATATTTTCTACTATTACTTCACACTCTTTTTCCTTATATATATAATTTAATCACAACTTAATTATCAATTAAAAAACTGAAATTATAAGAATCTTATAACAATAAATCCCATTTCAAAATATCAATGGCGAATATAGAAGATAAAATTCCAACGTTTTCAAACAAAATTATAAATTTATAAAATATTCAAGTGCAACCTCGGACTTAGGACCGATAAGTGGTGTTAAACTAGTATGATGGCGCCAACCTTCCCCCCTTTTGCAACTTGGTAAGTTAATCGGAAAATATCTAATTCTCAAAAATTTAAAAATTAAAAAGTTAAAATTAAACCATTAAACTTGAAAAATTAAACTATTCGCCATCGCATTCTGAAAGGTATTATAACATTAAAATATTAAAATTCTAAAACAATTAAGTGCATAATATAAGTGAACCATCGAACACTAAAGATGATTCACCCATCTTTAAAATAGTTGTATAGGTAGAAAAAAATGTCTAAAATCCGAAAGTTCAAATTAAAAACCCAGTATATTCACAAATGAATAGCGTAAATCATTAAAAACTCACCAAAGAGCATCTATCAATAATTCAATTCACAATTTTTGAACGATTTTTCTCTCATATTTAATACAACAATTACCACATCCTATATTTTGCTCATAACTCCCACTCTCTAATGCCATACCCCAATCCAAATGATTCATAATCTCACACTAGAGTTTAACTATTTGGTATTAGATGCAAATCAGATTGCATGCAAAAAAGTTGTTTGATTGGTCATAAATAATTCTCACACTAGAGTTTAACTATTTGGTATTAGATGCAAAGCAGATTGCATTCAAAAAAGTTGCTTGATTGGTCATAAATAATTTTAAAGTGTAGTCGTGTAAATATTGGTATATGTGTGTATTAAAATGTATCCTGTGTGTGGAATGCACATATTATTCACAGCTGGACCACTAACAAGCTGACTTTCTGGACCAAAAATGTTGTGTGGTGGATTTGTGCATTTATGAGTTTAAAAATATTTTTAAGAAATATTTTTGATCTATGTATTTTCTCAAGAAGTTGATGGGATAATCATTTTGTATGCAACAAAATATAAACTTCTGGATGTTTTAGAATTTATCAATATTGTGTGTAGTTAAATTATTATATTTTTCATCAAAATTTAAAATTATATTTCTAAATATTGATATTTTGTAAACAACTATTGAAGTTTGGATCTTATGACATTGAAGTTAAATGCTTCCCTTTTATCATAGATATTTCTATATAATTTGTTGTCAATAATATTTAAATCTAAATCTAAAAATTCAACTTTGCTCGAGTTAAAATTTGTCTGTATTAATTTTAGGTATTCTGGATAAAAATTAATGCTAGGTTTAAATTCCCTGTCTCGTGACCTATAGCAATTAAATCATCTATGTATCTTAATAAGAGGCAAGATGGTTCATTTCTTTGATTTGATTCATAGTGGTGTAAATACAGGTTAGCGAGACTATTACTGGCTATATATATTTATATATATATATCGTGTGTTCAAATAACAAAAGTATTAGTCCAGCACCATGTATGAAATGGAAAATCGTTCGTTGCGTCCTTGTAGCTTAATGGATAGCGCGTTGGACTTCTAATCCGAAGGTCGTGGGTTCTAATACTACCTGAGATAGCCTAATTTCTGAGAATGGGGTTTATGCATGAATAAATAGTAACAAACAAAAATATAATACAGTCCAACAACCATATATAGGAAAAAGGAAAATAGCTTTCTATTTTGCCACTTAATATTGTGATTCTTTTATATGTATATACATATTTATATGAATTGTATTATTTATAATAAAAAATAACTAAAATAAAAAAAATTTTCTTTGTCATTTGTTAAAGTATAAAAAAAAATTATGATCGGATATCTTTTGAAAAAACATATTTTGAGTATCAATTAAATATGAATCAATTACCTAATGAATAATGCAATACCATTTATTGTTCAAAGCATAAAAGCTCGACTCTATTGTTTCTATTCTCTTTTAATTTATTTTCCAGGGTTTCCTTGTAAAGAACCATTTGTTATATAATGTACAGGAAAACGCAGATCATTTCATTTTCAAACATAAAATCAGATTCGTTAACTAAATTTTTACGCTTGTTAGAAGGCATAAAACCAAAAGTTCTGTATGAAGTCATTTAAAAGGCAGCAATAACAATCGAGCAAACTTATCTAATGAATGACGCCATATCATCAATCTTTATTTATGTTTACAGTAATGAAAATCCCTTCATATGTCATTTTACTTTATTTATTTCACCGAATAATTTGTCAGAACACATCAAAGTGACACTAAACTTTATTTTCAGAGAACAAAAGCATAGCAACAAACAGGTAAAACAAACTATTACAGATAAATCATTGATGTTTATTTTCTTTTAACGTTATCAATTTTTTTGTTTTGGATAAACTTTGATTACATAAAATAATAATTGTTTTGATACATCGACACTATTTACAAAAAGTTCAGTTCGTTTGGTTCAGATAAAGAAAGATAAATATTATGAACGTGTATTCATTTTGATAAGATACTGATAAAAAAAAATGACGTGATTTCTAAACTTGATTCACACAGGAAATTAATAATTCTTCTTTCCACTGGTTTTTAACGCTTATTATGTGGACTCATCATTCGGATTTCCTTTCTAATTCTCGCTGCAATCTGGCATTGGATTGCTTCAGAAACTCCAGCTCTGTAAATAAAAATAAATAATTATTTAATTAAGTAATTTCTCTGTAATGTGCGTTAAAATACTTAAAATTATTTTAGTGAATACAAATAACAATTCCAATCACTTTTAGATTCATTTGTATAAATTACAAAAAATGATAGAAAATATACAATGTATATGTAATGTAAGAATAATTCGCTTATATCTAAAACAAAATCTCCTATTTACCATTTAACAATTATTTTACATGACATATTCGAGTTTAAAATTAAACAGCTAATTAATTTTTTCTCAGAAAAGATATTCTAAACATAACAATTCCAATCCCAACTCATTAATTTTTATGGCCCTCGTATATATTCTCACACGCTTCACTTTCCAATCGAAAACCTAAACTAAAAAGAAATTATTTAACAGTTCTGAAAATATACGTATATAAAATTTAATCAAATTGGGACACTTGGCGTTGGTTACTCTCAGCGACAAGATGTGTTGATTTCTCGCTGAATAAAACTATTTTTTACACAAAGTTCTAAATGCTGAGATCAAAATATCACATGTATACGACAGATAATTCAGTACTAAAATAAAAGTTCTCTAGCCTCCACAAAAACTTGTCATTCTGGTTTTTATTGATAGTTTAGTTAAGGTATCCGAGTACTTTCAAACCCGTGATTTTAAAAAGGCGCAGAAATGGATAATTTTCATGATATTGAGTGTCACTTAGATTAGAATACTAGTATAAAATTGTTTTAAGGACATTTTGACAAAAAAATAATTTCAATACAATATTTCGGCAAAAAATTAACATAGAATAATTTTTTCCAAACGTTCTCCTTTTGTGAAAAATGCTTCTATTTTAATAATATTTTGCTTGTATAAAGCTCAGACCTCTGTACAGAGGCTGAACTAAAATTTTTAAAATATATAACTTAGAAGTGGGTTTATCCATATTTTACGACAACAGAGGGGAGCAATTTTAAGATGAAAACGCCAATAATTATTTCAATTGGTGGTAACTCTGAAAATAATGTGAATTTTTCAAAAATTCTAGTTGAGCCTCTGTAGAGAGATTTGAGCTATATACAGGTAAAATATTATTATAATAGAAGCATTTTTCACAAAAGGAGAACATTTGGAAAAAGGATTATTCTAAGTTAATTACACAAAATATGTATTTAAAAATTTTTTGTCAAAATGTCCTTAAAACAATTTTATACATGTATTCTAATCTAAGTGACACTAAATATCATGACAATTATCCATTTATGCGCTTTTTTAAAATCACGGTTCCGTACGTAGTCGGATACCTTAAGCGTATCTTTGTATTTAGCTGAGCAAGTTGATCTAAAATGTTGTATAAAACAGAGGTCGCCAAAGTGGTGGTCCGAGGACCATTAGTGGTCCGCGAGAAAATTTCGCTGGTCCCCAGAAAAATGTGGAATATACTTACTCATCACGTTATGTTTTAAGATGCAGCAAATAGAAACCCTAGTTAAAAAGCACTTGAAATCACTTACAGAACCGTTTGCTGCGTTATTACACGGAGAATGAAGATACCAGTCATGGTAATAGATCCGTTTGCAGTGAAAATTCAGGATTATAATTTAAGCATGCCTCTAAAAGAAAGACTCATCAACTTATCGTCCGATGAAACTCTCGAATTTAAATTTCATTCATCCTTATCAAGATCTCAGTTTTGGCTTTCCATAAAAATTGAATACCTTTTTCTTAGTGAACAGGCGACGAAAAAAAAATTCTGATTCAATTCTTCACAACTTATTTAAGGTATCCGACGACGTTCGGAACCGTGATTTTGCAAAAGCATGTAAATGGATAATATTTATGATATTTAGTGTCACTTAGATTAAAATACATGTATAAAATTGTTTTAAGGACATTATGACAAAAAAATTATTTAAATACACTATTTTGGCAAAAAATTAGAATAACCTTTTTTCCAAATGTTCTCCTTTTGTAAATAATGCTTCTATTGTATTAATATTTTGCCTGTATTCAGCTCAGACCTCTGTACAGAGGCTCAACTAGAATTTTTGAAGTGCATAACTTGGAAGTCGGTTTATCCATGTTTTATACGAAAACAGAAGGGAGAAATTTTAAGAAAATTCGTCGATAATTATTTCAAATGATTGTAACTCTGAAAATAATTCGAATTTTTCAAAAATCATAGTTGAGCCTCTGTACAGAGGTCTGAGCTATATACAGGCAAGATATTAATACAATAGAAGCATTTTTTACAAAAGGAGAACATTTGGTAAAAAGGTTATTCTAAGTTAACTTTTTGCCAAAATATTGTATTTAAATAATTTTTTTTTGTCATAATGTTCTTAAAACAATTTTATACATGTATTCTAATCTAAGTGACACTAAATATCATGAAATTATACATTTATGCGCTTTTTTAAAATCATGGTTCCGATCGTAGTCGGATACCTTAAGTGAAACACGGTCATTTAATCTGTCACAGCAATAAAAAAAATGTACCGATCTCAACTTGAAATAAATACAGTGGTCCGTCTTGTATAAACAACACACTAGGAATATACAATGCTAAAAGTTTGTTATACTTAAACCATTTTTTAATTATTTTGTTTTACAGCGCTTTTGTTTATTTTATTATGGTTTCTTAATAAAGCTTTCATAATTTGGTTACAATTAATAGTTTCATTTTATTAACTAGGTACATTTTTTATGTGTTCTTAGATCACAATTTTTTTTATAAATATATTTAACACTTAAAAAATCTTATTAGTGGTCCGTGGGATTTAAATTATGAATTTACTGGTCCGTGAGGTTAAAAAGTTTGTTGACCGCTGGTATAAAAGTTTTGCTAAAAACTATAATTTTCATCTACCTAGAAGCATGTGAAAGAGAATTATCGAACGAATGTCCTCGGCTATGACGTCTTAAGACTTCCTGAGACCTTAGATCCGTATATAAAAGTAGACTCTCCCCTTTCGACACTTGAGTAGTAAATACTTATAATAAAGGTAACCCGGAACAAATAAATGTGCATGGCTTACAATCTCACAGAAATAAACACAAATATCGGATTGACCGACTGCCTTCTTTTCTCTAATTGAGTGACGGTGGTAAAGAACGTAACGTAACAACCAATGGTTCTAGGAGGGTTATAGCCTGACTGACGCCTAGTAGGTATTTAACCAATTTATAATATATTAATGGCATAACCTGACTTTGCAGGGGGGCTTTAATATTCTCCGTTACACCATGACTGTAGGTCAAACCCTAGACACGGACATTGACAAAATAATATAGCCTTACCACTGTATCCAGTAGTCATATACATTGATTATCATAAATTAAGGAAAAAACTCAAAAATGACGTTAGCTCAAAAAATTACATGTAGAATTTAATAAAAATTATGCACGTTATATATATAACACAAAGAAAGGTATAAAATAGCATAAAAAGAAACCACCAGACAATTATGGTGTTAGAGAAATTAATATATGAACAAATCAGATGTGTCAATTTTGTATAGGAAAGGTACGTTTAATATGGGCATGAGACCCCGAGAATCAATACAGCACTTGCAGAGATGTGTGATGCTCTCAATTATAGGGTCTATTAATTCTTTCGGAATTGATAGCCATTGCACTTTGAAGTTGAAAACGTGGCTAGGGTCCCAGGAGGGGGATTGAGAGCAGCTGCACGTCATCCTAGAACATTCCAAACATGCTCGATAGGGTTAAGTTCCGGTGATCAAGCGGGCCACTACATGTACTGAGTTGTTTCATGCTCAAGAAGAGCATCCTCGATGTGAGCCCTGTGGGGTCTCGCATTATCATCCTGTAGCATGAAAACATAATAAGAGCACACCCCGTAATAAGAGAACATATAAACATCTAGGACAGGGGTGGCAAACCTTTATGGATCAACGTGCCATTTTTTCTAAGAAAGGTGTTTAATGAGGTAGAGACGTGCCGTCAAATAATTTTGACTTGTGATTATCGGGAAATAATAAAACTAAATACTAACAACACAAAACTCTATTTACTACGAAAAAATACCTTTTGCCCTGTATAGTCATAAATGTTTTAGTTATATGTGTAATTCAAATTAAAGTAATATTAGTGTAACTTATGTTGTTGCAGATTGTGTGTGCATGACAAATATCTTATATTAGGATTGTAAGATGTTATTTTTTGTAGAATACATGCTGAATTTGAGTCGTCTTCCAAACGGTTTCTAAGCAATTAATTATTTTTGCTGTGGTTCACTCTTTTTGACAAGAGGGTTTGTGATTTGTTTCAAAATACTGTTTTACAGACGATGCTTTGCATACCACTATTCCAGAACATAAAACACACACTGCTTCGTCACCTTTACTAATAATGCCATGTTTCTCGGTCCCAAAAATTTAAAATTCTCTGTTACACATACTATCTTGTACTTTTTATTCTTTTGCTGAACTAGTCATGTTCAATAACAGTTTAAAATCGTAAATATAACACAGAAAACCTTTAACATACAGTTGTGTCACTGAAGACTATGCAATGCGTAAACATACTTTACATCATATGCATTTATAGTCTACAACGTAACTAAGGCAAAACGATAGCAAACGAGTATACTCGCCGTGACCGATCACTCGCTGTTTTTCATAATACTTCGTAGTGAACTTTGACATTTTGAAATAAAATAAAAACCATTTTGATCACTGACGTACTTCTAGTACTTCTTCACTTTTATTTTACTTAATATATATATATATATATATATATATATATATATATATATATATATATATATATATATATAATGATTAATTATATACTAATTGCCATAAACCTAATTTAAAGTTGAGCTATAAACATAATTTTAACAAGACAGTATAGATCAAATTAAGTGTCCACAGTAATATAATAGCAAATTTTTAATTTTGGAAGCTAAGACTGTTTGGTTAAACATAGATTTAAGGCCGCCAAATTCCCTTACATTTTCCTATACTAATGGGCTGAAAGGAAGAAAAAATAAGTGTATGAAGGAGTTAGTTTCTAAAACTATATTGAAGTTCAGTAGTATTATAATAAAGTAATTAATACTCAAAATACTCTATATTAATTTGTGAGCGACTTCCCCCTGAAGTCGTTCCCTCACCGTCCTGCCTACCTAATGGTGTGGGAGGAAACAAAGCAAGACCAGAAACTTCCATAATAATTGTTATTTATTATTATTCAAGCACACTAATCAACCACAAATTAAATCTCAAAAGGATGCCTTAGGAGTTATATAAAGAAAACAAAATAAACACTAAGTGAATAAGCGCAAGTAAACAGTTCAATTTAATCTAATCAATTTTAGACTATAAATTCCCAGTTTACTAATTTTGTATAGTGGCAAACTCCGTTCTTAACTCACGTTGTGTATAAATCAATTAAATCTCACCTTCGTAACGCTGCAACAGATTATACGCTCCTTATCTCCTACAATTACCAAACTCTGAATTCATATATTCTAATTAATCTACACATCCGGGTTTCTTCTCGAGAGGGATGGCTGTGAATTAAACGCGAATGCTAGCCCGAAGAATCCCCAACAGGATTAGTGTGAAGGTCGCGTAAAGACCGTCACAAATTGTTTTCTAAAACAGATAACATGATAATATCATTTATCCAAATACCATAAGACAAAAAAACAAGAACAAAAAAGAACACCAACGAAACATAGAAAAATTATAAGAAAACTTAATCTACACAGCAAATTGTTAAAAATAATTTTAAAATATATTAACTATTGAAATGTCTATCTTGGAATCTTATTAATTCTTGTAGCCGTATTATACACGTATACACATATTGTAAAAAAAGTTTCAGCTAGCAGAAAAATAATTTGAATTATATTTTTCATACTCTGAGCTTCAATTTCGGTTTTGTGCTAAGCATTAAGGTATACAAGGGGGCTTAAACCCCTCCCATACTCCAACAGTTTTAATTTCAGCATAATGATTATGCCTTAGAGATTTTATATACGTGTTTTTAAAATACAAACCCCTCCCATTAAAGTTGTCTGTGTACACCACTGATGCTAGGTAAAATTGCATAATCGTTTCTGGTTGACACGTCAGCTGTATCCAGGATGAATCTAGAAAGGCATGCTTTGAAGAGAAAAATTGCGTACTTCGTATAAGGAGCCAATTTAAATGTTTTTGCGAAAGTTTTATAATAAAGTGTGTGTTTTAGGATATGGTTTAGTTATTTGCTGAATAATGACTGTCGGAAAATAAAACTGCTGCTGTTCTAGAAAATGGATGTTAGATAAACTTTGATATTCATACTGGGTCTCTATACAGCAATAGCGTTAAAAAAACAAGATTGAAAAGAAATCGATTTGTTTGTGATCATAAACATACCGGACAAATGACTTGTCACCTCGTCTAATATTTGATGCTCCGTTTTTTGCTTTGTATATGTCGCAGGAAAATGATTTAATTAGAGATTTCATCAAATCCCTAAGGGAGATGATCAATTCACGCAAGAAGTTAAAATAAGAATTCTGTGAGGTGATTTCCCTAAGGAAAGTGAGTGATTTGATCAAATCCCTAGCCTGTTTCATTGAAATGATGAAATAATATTGTTACGTAGATCCGAGGGTTCGCAGATTTTATGCAAAACAATCACAAAGAAAATAAACAATTCTTTAAGAGCGATGCGAATTTATTATCAAAATTCCAATCCTTTAAATACAGGATTCAGCAGCGATATTCACAGAGTAAATATCCAAAGGTTTTCACACCTTCAACAGCATTCAAACACAATAACAGTGTTTAAAAATACACGTAAGTAAAGGTCTTCACACCTTCAACAGCAATCAAACACAATAACAGTGTTTAAAAAAATACACGTAAGTAAAGATTATTCACAAGCACAGCCGAGCTAATCAAAACAATCCTCACTACTCGTTTTTTTTTAATCCAGACTCCTCGCCGTCCCGGCGAGCCTCTCATTTATTGGCGCGACAGAAACTTCCAGAAATATAACAGCTCGTGTCATTGAACGTGACACTAGTGGAGAGATCTACTACTTTCTAGAAGATTCCCGAGGTTTCCGAACTCGCCAAAATGGTCGCCAACGACGCCAAATTGGTCGCCCAATTGGCCGCCAACTTGGTCGCCAAAAATGATGCCAACTTGGCTCTACCGCCAAGATTGTCCAAGTTCTCATTGGATCGCCATTATAACGTAAAGGGCGGCATTGCTTGTGAATGGTACAATTTTAACATGAAATAAACATAACATAGAGTAATATAAATGCATTAAACACTCAAATATACAAATTACTTACACTATTTACACAAAATTCGTAACACTGCCCCCTCCTCAAAGACTGCACGTCCCGGGCAGTACAATCCTTGAGTAAGAGGCATCTATTTACAGGCAAATTACTCACTTAAAATAATCACATATAAAGTAACCAATGTATTCCAGAGCATATACAATACAAATAAATTCAAAGCAGATGAAGAGATGTAAACATAAATTCCAATATTAAAATAAAACTATGGAATAAGAAAAGGGAAATAATTACATTATTTACAAATAATTAATGACCATGGTCTGAACTTAAGGATCTTATTCATCTTGGCCAAGATAAGGGGCTAGCCTATTGTAATGTATTACCTTTCGTTTTGAGTGTGGTGATTTCTGTATCCGCACCACAACGTCCTTCAGTCTTTTTAGGACTGTATAAGGACCTTCCCAGTTTGTCTGCAGCTTTGGAGAGAGTCCTTTGCGACGTTTCGGATTCCATAACCACACTTTGTCGCCTCCGTGGAAGTCGTGTCCGGTTGCTCTTGCGTCGTATCGGGTCTTCATCTTCTCGGAAGCCAAGCCGATTCTTTCCTGGCCAGATGATGTATTTCCTCCATCCGTGCCTGGAGTTTCTCGACATACTTCTCAGGCGCCAAGGGCATCTGGTGGTCGGCTGAAAAAAAGATCTGCAGGCAGACGAAGATCTCGCCCAAAAGAGCATCTGGGATGGGAATAGCCGGTGGTCTCGTGAACGGCACTCCTGTAGGCAAGCAGGAAAAAGGGCAATTTCTTGTCCCAGTCCTGTTGATTACTGGATACCAGGAGAGAGAAGGCTGTTCAGGATGGCCCGATTGAACCTCTCTACCATGCCGTCAGACTGAGGATGCAAAGCTGTCGTCCTGGTTTTGTCGATGGCGAGTATTTCACACAGTCTCTTGCAAACTGCAGAATCGAAGTTTCTCCCTTGATCGGAGTGCAGTTGTAGAGGGACCCCGAACCGTGAGATCCAGTGTTGAACTAGAACCTCTGCAACAGTCGAGGCCTCTTGGTCGGGAATAGGATAGGCTTCAGGCCACTTAGTGAAGTAGTCCATGACAACTAGGATGTTGTTGTTGCCATCCGAGGATCTAGGAAGTGGGCCTAGTATATCAAAAGCTATTCGTTCGAAAGGCGCTCCCACATTATACAGCTGCAGTCTTCCTCTAGTGCGTTTTCTAGGACCTTTGCGTGCAGCACAGGGATCACATGTGCGACAACACTTTTCCACGTCACTCGCACATTGTTCCAGTAGAAGCGCTCACGAACTTTTTGTAAGGTCTTCATAGCACCAAAATGACCTCCAGTTGGACTGCCATGGAGTTCCTTAAGGACTGTTGAAACTCTTGGCTTTGGGAGTATCAATTGCCACCTGAATGTTTTCCGTCGTCAGACTCCCATTTTCGATATAAAACACCATTTCTTAGATGGAGAGAGTCCGAAAGAGCCCAGTAACGCTTCGTTGTAGGATGGAAAGGGGCGATGTCTTGCCAGCTGGGCTTCTCGTCAGACGACTCTTTGAATTCTATAATTGTTTTATCTCAGGATCAGCCCGTTGATCTTTACGGACGCTGTCATCGCTCCACGGGTCCAATTCTGATGTCGATGGTGTCGTAACTTGGCGGACTAGTTGATCTATTACGCCAGATTTCTTTTCGATTCTTGAGCAGAATTTTCTGTTCTCCGGGCAAGGTCTTCTTGAAGGGACGTCTCCATTCCCCTCTGATGTTCCTTTTAAGTTTCCACAATTTTCCTTAGACTCGATTACATTTGCACGGTGTGCATTTTCCTGATTTACTCGAGGGCAGTTATTTCTTAGGTGCCCTGCTCCACCGCACCCCCAGCACTTGGTGCTGCGATCTTCCTTATTGTTTTGGTGGCAGTTACTTCTGACATGCCCTGGTTCACCACAGTCCCAGCACGTGATGCTACGTCTCCGCCGGTTCTGATGTTGAGCTACTAAATCTTGAATTTCCTCTTTTAATTTCTTTATCTCCTTCCTCAATGGAGATTCACAAGGTGCATCTGCAGTCACTCCAGCTCCTCGGATGGAATTGCGGTCTATGCAACTAGCTCGAGTGGCGGCCTCAAATTTCAGGGCATATAACAGGGCAGATTTAAGGTCTTGGATATCTGCCATTCTTACAGCCATCTGGATTTCTTCATCCTCCAATCCGTCCACGAAATACTTGAGAGAAATCATATCTCGCACATTTGCTGAGAAATCTGAGAAGGCTAAGGTGGTGAGCCTCTGTATTTCAAAAGCATACTTCTGCAAACTTTCTTCGGGTTTCTGGAGTCTTGTTTTCATCTGCAGAAGTGCGTAGTCCTTGGAGTATTTATGGCCGTACCGTAGATCCAGAGCATTATACAAGGAGTTCAAATTCAATCGCTCTGTGTCGGGAAGAGTCTGCAGTACTTCAGCGGCTTCACCTCGAAGAGATGCTGCTAGCTGACATGCTTTCACCTCTTCAGTCCATCCATTGGCTTCAGAAATCATACAAAATTGAATCTTATACACCTCCCAGTTGGTGTTTCCGTCATACGTGTACAGTTTCACTGACACTGGTGAGGCAGGTACAGACTTGTTTTCATTCTTCGTTTCCTCGCAAGCTAGATGCTTCTTTTCAAGGTCTTTTACTCGCTGAGACATTTCTTCCATTCTTTCATCAAACCGCTCTTTAACATTTTCTATTTTTTCCTCCATTTTGTTGATTTTCTCTTCAAGAGTATTCATCAACTCTTCTTGGCTTTTTTTCAAGGCATTGATGCCTTCCAACAGAGCCGTTATTTGCTCATCCATCGCTCTTGTTATTGGCATAAAATCCCACTTCTGACACCAAACTGTTACGTAGATCCGAGGGTTCGCAGATTTTATGCAAAACAATCACAAAGAAAATAAACAATTCTTTAAGAGCGATGCGAATTTATTATCAAAATTCCAATCCTTTAAATACAGGATTCAGCAGCGATATTCACAGAGTAAATATCCAAAGGTTTTCACACCTTCAACATCATTCAAACACAATAACAGTGTTTAAAAATACATGTAAGTAAAGATTATTCACAAGCACAGCCGAGCTAATCAAAACAATCCTCACTACTCGTTTTTTTTTAATCCAGACTCCTCGCCGTCCCGGCGAGCCTCTCATTTATTGGCGCGACAGAAACTTCCAGAAATATAACAGCTCGTGTCATTGAACGTGACACTAGTGGAGAGATCTACTACTTTCTAGAAGATTCCCGAGGTTTCCGAACTCGCCAAAATGGTCGCCAACGACGCCAAATTGGTCGCCAAAAATGATGCCAACTTGGCTCTACCGCCAAGATTTCGCCTTCTCATTGGATCGCCATTATAACGTAAAGGGCGGCATTGCTTGTGAATGGTACAATTTTAACATGAAATAAACATAACATAGAGTAATATAAATGCATTAAACACTCAAATATACAAATTACTTACACTATTTACACAAAATTCGTAACAATATTGTCAAGATTTTAGAAGTTTCCATTTAGCAAATATGGTGTATTATTAAAAGTAAAGCAATTAATACAACAATTATCATTGAATTACAAATTATTTATTCGAAATTAATTTGCAAAATAATTAGATAATAAATTTGGTATTTTTTTTAAAAAAAAGGATATTTGTAGTAGAATTTCAAACAATTTTTTTAAAAAATTATACATTAATGTAGTACTTCAGAAATATCCTGCTTTATTTGTAACACCTTTTTAGTTATTATTTCCCTTTTTAAAATAGCCTTTTTTTATTATCAAAAAGCCTTTTTTTTTATCTATAAAGAGGGCATGGTCTAATTCCCAAATTTGTTTGTTTACATTTTTCAATTGAAGTTTTATCCAGTTTCTAATTTTCAGGTATACAAAAGGGACATATCAATCGAAAGATAATAATGCAAAGAATATAACTAAATAAAAGTAAAAAATGACATTTAGGTCATTTTGTTTTGGTGCGTCACGTCAGAAGCCCGACGCTCCCTGGCACGGACGAGGAGAGAGGGGAGGTAAAAGGGAGTGGTAACAAGAGAAAACAGAGCTCTGCAAAAATGCTGACTTGTTCATTTCATCACATCTCTAAAACAGTTTGGGTATTTGATAAAATCACTTACTTAAAACAGGGAAATGAACTCAAAGAGACGTTATTTTAACAACTTCCATGAATTGATCATCTCCCTTAGGAATTTGATGAAAGCCCTAATTTCTTCATTTTCCTGCGACATATAGAGCATTTACACGTCGTGGTACATTTCTACACAATGATTTCAAACCATTATTTATGAAGTGATATTTCTAGTTCTTTGACATTTTTGGAAGGTCATTCAGCTCTCTTAAATGTTCATTTCCAGTTCATTCCACAGATTTTTTATTATTATTTTATTATATCTGGACTTTTTGATGGCCCTTTCAGATGAGGAAATAAGCCATAGTTATGTTTAAACCATATGGTGTACAGTTTGGGTGGGATGGGGAGTATTATTGATGTCCTTATACATTCTGTCATCATTTGGAAACCAATCTTCCATTAATAGTTTAACAAAATTCTTTTAGACGAGATAAGTACTCATTTCCACACACACAGTTCTGTTACCCTTTATACTCGTAGCAATAAGAGGACCGATCCCATTCCAACTAAATGCTTCCCAGATCATTCTTCCATTATCTTTAGCCTTCACGACTGGTTGCTTGCAATTTGGATGAAGAGCACCATGTTGTTCTTGACGAATTCTTTTATCTGCCATCATTTATAAAAAATGTAAAACGGCTCTCGTCGGTCCCTGCTGCTTTTTCTACATTTCTACGTTTCAGATTTTGCATTCTTTAGACCAGTGGTCGCCAAACTTTTTGACCTCACGGACCAGTAAATTCATAATTTAAATCCCAAGGACCACTAATAGGATTTAAATATATTTATAAAAAATATTGTGATCTAAGAACACGTAAAATGTACCTAGTTAATAAAATGAATTTATTATATATAACCAAATTCTGAAAGCTTTATTAATGTGAACCATAATAAAATAAACAAAATAAACAAAAACTGTAAAAACAAAACAATTAAAAATGGTTTAAGTATATCAAACTTTTAGCTTTATACATTCCTAGTGTGATGGAAGCTCCTGTTTACTTGAATTAAGATTTTGGATATTTGGATCCATGTTGTTACTGCAAGACATTTCAAGCTGAGATCGGTACCGTGCTTTAATGGCTGTGACAGATGAAAAGGCCTTTTCACATAAATAAGTTGTGCCATATTAAATCAGAATTTTCATCGACGTTCACTAAGAGAAGGGTATTCACTTTTGCCATATTTTCTGGGGGCTGAGGGTACCACATTTTCTGGGGGCCATTACTAAGAATACCACATTATTTTGGGGACCAGCGAAATTTTCTCACGGACACCACTTTGGTGACCTCTACTTTAGACCGACGACAAAAAATATTTCGATTTAAGGCTGACAAATAGATTTCCGTGTTGCTCATCGACTTTCAAGCTCAAGAAATTTAAGTTCCCGTCGTACTGTTCCGTGAGAGATCGTTGTTTCAGAGTTTAAATGGAACTCCTTTGTTATTTGTAGAGTTGTCACTCTTCTGCTCTTTCTTTATTTTTCTTCACAATCCCCTTCAATTTCCTCTGTCTTTTTCTTGATTTTATGTCTCCTAGTTAATAGAGCTTTTGTGTCACCTTTAATTAAATACGTTTTAGACCTCGTTACACTACTGTTTCATATTCTAAGTTGTTTTGAAATTTCAGATATTTTCATCCTATTTTGTCACATAGAAACAATCTGCCTTCTTTTAAGCCCACTAATAACTTTCGTCGATGGCAATATAAAAGAAAAACAATTAGTTTTATAAAATTAAAACAATTTTAACTTTAAGTAATAAAGTTGATCACTTTGACAAGTGCTTTTTCTAAGATATTCATGAATATTCTCTGTAGTTCCAATTTAAGAAAGAATAAAAATAGAAATAAGTGGTGGTGGGGGACAAGTCATTTGGCCACCATGTTTGTCATATAAAATATCGTTTTAAAAGAAAAAAAAATAAATTTAACGAGTTAAATATATTTGAGATTTATAAGGGAATTCTAAGTCTGTGTTCCACGTGAAACCTTTGTATAAAGTTTAAAAAAGAACTATTGCAACAAGTAATTTAGAAAATTACTTTTATGCAACATAGGGTCAGGAGAAAATATTTTGTTTGTGGAATAACTCGCTGCTTTTCAAAGCAACATGAGGACTATTACGATGGACCTCGTAATTTTAACCACGGTCAAGTTTAAAAGAAAACAGTCTAAAAAATTTTTATACAAAAGAGTTTGCGAAAATTAGCTCAAAATTGTTTATTTATTGTTTATTTTAAATAAATGTTGATTGATTTTACATTAATCGCTGAATTAATTATCAGCAATTTTGAAAGTGAATAAAAAATATTAAATTCTTACTAGTTTCGGCATAAGAACGTTTTAACTCAACTATTTGCCGCCAGATGGCATTGTGTGTAGTCTCATTCTGTAGTTCAAAACCTCGTTATTGCACTAGATGCCAAATGTAAAACAATACAATGCCGTTCCTAGGTTAAAGGGGAAGGACAAGATTTTAGTGGGCACCCTGCGTACGCTAAATAATTTGAATTCCTCATATTTTACTAACCACATCTGTAGCAGTTTATTTTGAAATAATTGACGATTTCCTTCATAATATTTAATTGAAAATACCGGCATAAAAACAATTTTGCTTTCTTCAACGAAATATGACATAAATGCATAAAAAAAGTTCGTATGGGAAGAGTTCAAATTATAAATAAACACCTTCCTTGATTATGCTACTGCTTATTAAACTGTAATTTTAAAATCATTATCTATATTTTTAGCTAGCAAAATTATAAGTCAAATTATAGAATCAAATCCATCAAAATCACGACAAATCTGAAATGTCGCAATTGTTTGCGAACGTCAAGAACACCTATCACAAAAAATTTTTCCAGACAATTAATTTTTTTTGAAAATAGCCTTTTTTAAAAAATTGAGTTTCTATTTTTGATTATAATATCAATCCTTGAATAAAAAAAATAGTATTACAATTGAACTTTGAAATATGCGACGTTAAAGATAAACAATTGATCAATCAATCAAATTGAGATAGGGTTTCTTTTTCGGGTTCAAACGAAATCGGAAGATTTTCGTTCTTTTTGTATTCCCTGGAATTAAATTTGTTCACGGGAATGAAAAAAGGGAGGGAAATCAGAAACCCTACTGGCGATGTAATAATGCTTCGATTAAACGGGTTACAAATCAAATTTCATCAAATTTAAACGCTGAACTGTGTTGTAGCTTGACGCTGGAGACGCGTCATTTCTTATAAAAATAGACGATATTTAAACATAAATGCGTTCATTTTTATCAAGATAAATTGTTTACTTTAGGAAAGTTAAGAATTATATAGCAGGATCTCAGCAAAGAGGAGTATGAAGTGTTACCCAGTATAGGTTATACTGAAGGAATTGTAAGCTACGTGTGTTACTGATGGTACAAATATGATGGTTACGTTTGAAAAATTGGTTTGAGAGAGTATCACTTGTATTATTCACACTCCATATACCTGGCCGTATGTGATGTTCTTTGTAAGTAAAGACAGTGACGTAGAACGGAAAACATTGGGGCCCCCTGTAAAGTAAGGTTTGGGGCCCCAAGCCGGATCTTAAAAGAGTACGCAATTGGCGTCAGTGAGGTTTTGGGTCTCCTAGAACAGTGCCCGAAACCTTTTTATCGCTGCGGACCGGTCAACGTTTGATAATTTTACCGCGGCCCGCTGAGGTGGGACACGTTGATTGTTTATATTTTAGATTGTTTTGATTTAAAAATTTTAATTTAATTTTTCATTTAAATATGCCTTCAGAATAAAAAATATAGTTACACCAAAAATGAATAAAAGTTATTTAACGTGGAATATAAAGTGATTTCCGTGGAATGTTGCGCAAATCCGAGAGAAATGACCACTTTAAGTAAAGTGGCACTAGTTTAATGTTCTTTAGGTGGCCTGGCACCATTTGATCCATGGATCGGGGGTTATGGATCACTGTCCTGAATCCTGGAACCACTTCGATGCGGAGGTATACGTAACGCCTCTGAGAATAAGATTAAATTTAGGAGAAAGCGCTGTTGAGATAGAAAATGTATCACACACACATGAAAAAGACTTGCTGAAGATGAGCAGCTAATTGCCAATTTAAATTAGGTTTTAGATATAGAATTTGAAAGACATTTGATGATGACATTAAGATGTGACATTTTGTATTTCTTAATCAGAAAAAAATTCAGTAACTGTTAAAAATGAATCTATAATTATTTATATAGTCATCTTTGAGGATGATATTTTACAAAAATTATATTCATGAAGAATTGCATGTGAAAAGATGGTTTGTTTGACAACAAAACATGCTGCAATAGTTTATCGACAATACTTGGAAAACCTTGAGAGATATAATCAGCATTTTTTTTTCAAAATCATTCACTGATATTAAAGAAAAACAAATTTTGGTTAATGGAAAATTTGATACTCATACTACAATTGTAACAAACTTGAAGTCAGTAAAATTTTGCTCCTAGGAAAAGTATATGCAGTCGGAAAGTTACATTAACTGTAGAAGAAATATTTGTTACCATTATTGAAAAGCCAAACTAATAAAATTCAGAATATGCAATATTCTCTGGTCCAAAGCATTAGTCAGAGACTCAAATTTACTATCGTAGGATTATTAAATTTTGGGAGAAAACTTGCTTTTGTGTGTGTGTTGTAGTTATTGATGATCTTTTGTGTTTACCAGATAAAAACTCAAGCTACAATAATTATGTGACAAGGCATTTTTTAAAGGGAACTTTTTGTCACCACACAACAACACACTCAATCCATCTTTCCACATCACTCTCCCCCTTTTCGCACTTAGAAGAAAGCCAGGAAACTTTGGAATAGAAATATTAAGAGTCGGACGAAAAATTAGAAAAAAAGATCCACTAAAAAAAACAAAAGTACTATAAAGTACTGTGTTGTTCAACTAGAAAGATTTCTAGCTTGAGTATATATATATTAAACAGTAAAGCAAGAATTGCTGTTACTAAATCGATTGACAAATATTATAAAACGTAGTGGGGCCTTATTAATTAATTAATTTTTATTGCAATAATTAATTTTTATAACTTTTTTAAAATTTTGTTGTTTTTGCGAAATTTCGGGAAAGAAATATATCAACCAGAAAAAAATACTAGAAAATAAGATAGCCTAGTTTGAGAGTTTCAGAAAAGTAACATTATAAATTACTCGTTTAATTTCCTGAACCGTTTTATACTGATGTTTATGATGAAAAAAGTATTAAAAAATATGTACAAAACTCCTCAAATCGTATGCAGTAAACCTGTTTCTCTGTGGTAGATAGGGACCGCACAAATAATAACTAATAGTCTTCAATATCAATAACCGTACGAAAGTATTCAAATGTGGCAACTAATTTGGGACAGATGCAGTATATAATTTAAAATGTGAAGAAGATTCAATAACAATGGATCTTAGCGTCAAATAATTAACATAATTAATGCACAAAAGTTCCGATCCATAAGCTTGTTATATATACATGAAAAACAAAGGAGTCTAAGTGAAGGGGTGATACTTACGTTCTTTGGTTTGGTCGAGCTCAAATCTAAGTTTCTCCACTTCCAGGTTGTCATCCAGCCCTTCCGCTAGAATCTCCTCGTCCAGTTCTTCGTTCTGGTAAAGGAAAAATAAATTGTAATCCTGCGAGTTTTTTAAGGTAGTTTTCTGAACTTCACAATTTAATTAAAATTATTTACCAATGAGAGATTAATTTTAATCCTTGTCATACTTGGTTCTCAATTAACTCAAATAAAATATGTACTAATTATTTGGTTAATGAACCATTAAAGCAATATATACACAGCTGCCCATTAAAATTGCTACACCAGAAAGAAATGCAGATAAAAAATGATATTTATTGGACCTTATATTACACTATAAATAACAAGTGATTAAATTTTCAAGAAATTTGGGTACATAGAACCTGAGAAATAAATCCCCAAACAACCCCCTGGCAGTAATAACGCACTTATACGCCTGGGCTTAACAAACGGAATGGAAAATGTACGGTACAGATGACCATGAACTTCAACACGATACCACAGTCATAAACTGTGTGACTGGCGTAGGGTGGGCCGTCTTCGAACCATGATAGCGTTTTCTATTGGGAGACCTGGTGAACGGCGCCAGGCAAAAAAAACTTTTTTCCTATAAAGGAAGGCCGTAAAATACCGGCAACTGGGGTCTGTTTTCCCTGTAAAACGTAGGTTCCCCGGGGAAAAAGGGTGGGGCCACGGGTCGAAACCCAGAAATACGTGCATTGAAAAACCCCTCAATGCGAAAAAGGGGTGACCGAGACGTGTATCAATAGCCCCCATACTTTACCCGGTAATGGGCCAGTATAAATACGAATGCACCGCCAATGTGCGTTCCCCCCGATCCCCCAAAACCCGGATGCAACCTTGATGCTGTAAAAAAAAACCCAAAAAATCATCTGAAAAAATGACGTTTCGCCTTTTTGTCCGGTCGTCGTTGATTACAATTGAAAAACCCCCCTTCTGTGATAAGCGTTAAGGGTACCCAACCCGGGCTCAAAATGAGTTTTTGCCAAAGTCGCCGACTGTCTGCAAAAACTTGTGTTTTTCAAACGACCAATTCTGACTCAGGCTCGGGTGGTGCACGATCCTAAGGGAAGCGGGTAACATGCCTGACTTATCGGTTCTAGGATGGGGGCGTTGAGGGTCCCGCACGCTTCCCTATTACCTCCCGAACCCCCGATTCCATATTCTGCTAACAGTCATTGGATCTCGACCGAGCGAGCACTACTGTATGATAAACCCCAATCCCCTACCTACAATTCGACCTTTATCAAAGTAAAACTGTTGTTCCCAGGCTTCTTACACGAGGCCAAAACAACTTTTTACCGGCAACCATTTAAATGAAAAAAGTTATGAGAAACCGGCTGCAATTTCCTTTTAAACACATTGTAGGTGTCCTATTTGTGCCTCTTGTCGAATGCGCTGAAAAGCAATCATTTGCATATCACAGCACTTCTTCCTCTCAATTAAGTTTCATGTCTGTAGCATGTTGCCTTGTTGGTGTAGCAATTTAATGGCCAAGGGGTATTAACTGCGTGGGGTATTTAACTGTAACGGAATCATTGAAATAATGTAAATCCCGGGAGAATGAATGTAAAATTTTTCTGTATTAGGTTAATTTTTTGTTGTGCCTTTTAATTCGGTGTTTTTTTGTAATATGAGCTAAATATTTAAGAAACCATAAAACTTAATGAAATATTTTCCCTTTTTTTTATTTTAAGTTTTATAAATGTCTTTTATTGTTTTCGATGTAGTTTCTGAATAATAATTGTATATTGGGGGTTTAAATTTCTATGTCCAAAAAAAAACTGCAATTTTCAAGCAATTTTTTTTTCGTTACAAACAATTTTTCTTTTTAATGCTTTCGCCAGTAAAAAATATGAAGCAATCTTTATAGTCAGATGGAACTAAAAACAAGGATTAAATCACACAAATAGGCTTTATTTTGTTTTCAAAAAAAAAATTAAATGGTTTTGTATGGTTTTGCAATTTGAAGGTTAAAACTCTCGTAATCATAATAACTTTAGATTCAAACTAATTAATTTAAAGCTTACATTTAAAACATATTTTACGGTAACAGCAGAGATTTTGGTTTTGAAAAAGTACAGCAAAAAGGAAATGATTCACTGATATTCGACAAGTATATTTGTTGTTTTAAAAAGTGAGAAAATTTCTTTGACAAAAATATTTTATTTCTTATGTCTTTCATTATGTGAGAACAAATTGAAAATCTGCTTAACATGTAAAGAATTATTTTTTAAAAAAGCAGAAAAATAAATATTAATTTAATATTTAAAACAAGGAATATAAATGATTTTAAAATTAAATGTGTGGTGCTGCCATCTGTTGAACTATAATGAAACTTTTATTCTTTTTTTATATAAATTATCATTTAAAATTCTTCTTCAAAAAAAAAAAAAAGAAGAAGAAAGAAAGAAAAGTAAAATTGGAATGATAAAAACGAATTAATAAAGTTTCATTCAAAAAAATTCAAAGAGTTACAATATTTGTTTTTATATTTGTTTACAACATTTTTTTTCAATGTTATTATCAAAATTTCATTATTTTTTAACATCTTTGTGCATCTTATCATCTTCTTGTATTATAATATTCTTTTTATACCATTGTAATATTTAAGTTTTCTGAAATACTAATAGTATTAAATAAATATGAAAATACTTAGTGTATCCGCGAAAATGGTACTGTTTTCGTTTTTTATCTCATTAAGAGAAATAGAATAGAATATCTTGAAGAAACTTTTAAATTTTTAAACTAGAAAATAATAAAAAATATCATTTAGAGAAGATGTTGGTATTTCTAATTAAATAACAATAAAAATGAAGAATACTATTAAAATAATCATAACAATAAAAGCTTTATTTCAAAATAGAAATTATGGCAAGGTTCACAAAAAGTAATAAAATACTTCCTAATATGTGAGGTCTGCTTTTATTTGGTGAAGTGAGACAACTCATCTTATCATTGACTCAGCAAGCTTTCGGAAGTTCCCTGACGAAATATCCAGTCATGCTTCTGCTTTAACTATCCATAATTGCTAAAACTTTTTTGGTGCAGGAGCTTGTGGAGACCTTTCAATACTAGACTAACCTTTCAATCATGTCCCAGATTTGTTTGATAAAATACGTGTTTGGCAATCTACGTGGCCAAATCGGTAGCTAAAACTATCCAAAATATTCCTCTGGCCAGTCACAAATGATTTGGGAATGATGATATGGCGCATTGACGTAATGGAAAATTCCATCATTATTTGAGTTTATGAAACCCTCGAATGGCTGAATGTAGCCTTTTTCAGTCAATGATTGGTTCAATTGGACCAGAAAGCAACACGAGAGCTATTGATGACGTATTCCGTAAATTTGAACTTCTGTCAAGTGAGAAGAGGACACCTGAGCTGGCATCTCCTCTCCTAAATACCACACCACTTCAACGATAGGAGATTGAACCTCGACAGATTTAACGTGCATGATCAACTTCGATTGCACTATGACTCGAGCTCGTAACACTGCAGCCGCGAGTTCTTGACTTTAACTACTAGGTTCGCGGCTATTAGAATATTCAGTGAAGCAGCCTGTACCATTATGGAGGCACCACAAACTTGCTTTGTTGACAACTTTGATCCAAAGCCTCGTGGTGTCTGCACCTTATTCGAACCTCACCATCAACTTTTACCAACTGGAATCAGGATTTGTCTGACTAAGCTAAATTTTTCCAGTCATTTTTGTACTAATCAGTATTTTCACGAGCTGGCAGAAATATTTAAGCCAATTTCTATTTCTGCTGCTATATCCAATCATTGTTAAACTTGACTGCTCTGCTCTCTTTGGTATCTCTAACATAGTTGCCTATAGATTATTACTGTATAATAAACGTATCAATTAGGCGCTAATTCATCCCCAGACCTTACGGAAGTTACTATCAAACTTGGCATTTATTTCTAGAGTTTATGAATGCGCATAAATTACAAAATATTATTTATTTACATTCATCTTTGTGAACTGATGGTTACAGAATAAATAAGTACTGGCAAAATCATTATTTAATGAGCACTCTTTGGTATCTCTATGACAGTTGGCTATAGATTATTACTGTATAATAAACGTATCAATAAGGCGCTAATTCATCCCAAAACCTTAGGGAAGTTACTATCAAACTTGGCATTTATTTCTAGAGTTTATGAATGGGCATAAATTACAAAATATGCCGGTCAACTTGGATTATTTCTGTGATTTTATCGACATTTTCGACAACGGGCCTGCCTCTGCGAGATGCATCTTTAACATCAAAAATGCCTGAACGGAATCGACGAAACCAAAATTGCACGTAAGTAGCTGTTACAGTATCGGCACCATAAACACCATTCACAATTTCAGCCGCCTGGCTTGCATTTTCACCTTTATTAAAGAAAAACTAAAATGTACCGATTTTTCTCTTTGTTGACTTCCATTTTTAACACCCTATAACTCAAAATTGAATAGACCAAACAAAAAACAACAAAAGAATTTTTTTAGTGTAATCACCTTGACAATGAGCATAAATTTGAAATTGTTTGATCGGTATACTTCACGAGATATCGACACTACAGCCATCTACCGAAAAAATAAGGGATTTCTTTTTCCCCAACCTAATATTATATTAGACTTGAATAGTAGGAGAAAAAATTATTTAAGATTTTTTCCTTCTATGAGATGGCTTACGTCTTTTTCGTTACCACTTTAACCACCGAAACGCAGTCCTTCACTAAAATAAACAAATTAGAGATAAAACTGTTGATGAAATTTGAAACTACGTAAGCAAAGGAAACAACTTATCTTTGACTTATGACATGCAACTGACGACCATCCACACTTACGATAATAAAAATAAATAAATAAAAATAAAAAGTACAGAAAGTAAACTAAAACGGTTGGACAGTAAAATGAACGATAAAGAACAGATTATATATATATTTTTTTATATTATGTATCATTAATTAACAAGCGTTGATAGAATTTTTTGTTGTTTTATATAAAAACTATATTAAACCTTCAAATGGAAGCATTTTTAAGAAATAAAAATCCACCAATGATTTATTGTTTATTTATGTTGCACTCTAAGGCAATATGTGGGATATTGGCAACGAACTCTTAAACTTAGAAAACCAGGACATCATACACATTCAAAAAATCGATTTTTCAATTTTGGTATTAAAAAATAGTGTATATTTTTCTGAATCTAAAAATGCATACATAACACTTGTATGTTCGTTTATAAAATAACCTTAAAATGTGAAAAAAGTAATTGACAAAAATGTAAGCAAACGTTTACAAATGTTTGTTTCTTTCACTTTTCTCCAAAGCATAATTTTTTGCTTTTAGGTACACTATCAAAAATAACTATTGCACTATATGGTTCCAAACTTTTATACTTCTATACGCATTTTTTTATACTTCTATGCGCGTGTAGTGAACCTATTTTTTTTAGTGCAGGGAGTACATAGTTTCTTAAAAAATAGTTTTATGTAGGAAAAAGTGGGAAAAAAATAAAAATTTTCAAAATTACAAAGTTTTGTAGTTTTTTCAAAGAAACCATCTTAATATTTTCTTAAAAAACAGTTTCGCTATATTTTGTGTATTTTTTTATATACGTGCAAAAATATTTTACATATTTAAGAGATACTTTCTTTTTAAAAAATGGAACATATAAACATAAGCACATGCATTATGAGATCTCAAAAATTATGTCCAACTTAAATTAGCTAGAAAAAAAAATTTTTTTTTTTATTAAAAAGTTATTTTTGTATTTCTACAGAATGATTAAAATATCTTTATTGAGATCACAAAAAAATCTGAGCTCTTTTGGAGATTTTTAAAGATATATGCCCCATAAATGTAGAGTCTTATTTTTGGCATTTTACTCTTTCGAGCATGTCCTGGTACCCTTAAGCTACGTTCAGGAGAATGGGACGTCACCTAAGCTCCGACAACTAGCTTTATAAACTTCTCCCTTTAACCACGTAAAAGCCTCGACAAGTTTAACTTGTATTAGACCCTCTTCATAGCGGGGCTTCAGTGGTATCAGGACTCGACGCCAATCACGAGTACGCGACTATAACTATTCGGCTACCGCAGCCGTGAGTTTATAAGGGAATTTAATCTTAAAATGAGTGAGTGAGTGAATATTAAAGTAGCACGGTTCAGCTACACGAGGGCCTTTGTCGACGTACCACGTAATTTTGAGCCATGGTCAAGTAACGTGGACGGCCTAACTACCCCCCGCTCTAGCTACCCCCACCCAACGGGAGGACGTTTCAGCTCTCGACAGATTTAACGTGCATCGCTGCCCTGCACGGTGGGTCTTTGGTGGTACTGGGCTCAAACTCATGACAAGGCTAGCCACGATCCGATACCTTGGCCACTCGTCTACCATTGCCTATTATCTTACATTTATATTATGATGTTCAACCTCTAAACTTTGCAACTTAACAAGTAATATATAAAAAAAATTTAAGTCAATTCCTACTTTGAATGGATAAATAGAAAGTATTTTATTAACGATTGAAAATTTGAATAAGATATATATATATATATATATATGAATATAAATTAAATATATATAAGGAAAGAGCGAACTAATAGTAGGAATTGAAAAAAGAGCATGATTTGCCTGCATTGTAAGAACAATGCAAACCCGGCTTGGCTAGTTTGGCTGAAAAACAGGTTTTCAACGCCAACTTTTATCTTTGTTTTAACAGTTACATTGTTACAACAATAGAGGAGAATCTAAGTTGGCGTCAAAAACCAGTAATTAATTTAATTAAATTTAATTAAAGAATCAATATTTGAAAAAACTGTATTAATATCAAGTGTCGTCCATTACAACTTAAAAATTTTTATTTGAACTTGATTGGATGAAAAGAAAATATTTTATTAACGATTGAAAATTTGAACAAGATAAATAAATATATAAATACATAGAGAAAGTGAGCTAAAGTAGGATTTGAAAAAACAATGAGCAAATAAAGAAAAACACAGTTCTTTTTTCATTGTATTTTATTTATTTATTTAGTTAGTTTTCATTCTTAAATTCGTAAAAACTATTTCGCTGATTGTAATAAGATTCCACTTTTGAACGAAATACAAGCTTATTCGTAACTAGCCGTTTCCTGCTCATTTCACTGGGTATTTTATGATGTATGAATACATTCTGTTTATATGGATAAACTATTTATATCTGAGTGTTATCATTAAGCATTGGATTGCAATGAAATCCATTCTTATAACTTCACACCTCTTGATTTTAAGGTACAGGACTTCTAAATAACAATTTCTAGCACTTTCTAAAATTGAAGTAGAATTTTCTTCTACGCTCTCGTAACCCCCTCCCCAAAATGGATTTCCGCAAAACCCTTTTTAGCGGATCTCTACTCAATAAAACAATAATGTTTGCCATATTTGAAGTCTAAATCTAATAGTTCAAAAATACAAATTGTTTTATCAATAAGCCCCGGAACCATTTTCGATCTCGATTTCCTCAAGACCCGTTCTTGTTGGATTTTAATTCAACAAAATAAACATGCATACCAAATTTCATGCTAAGGGTCCAGAAGCTCAAAAAAAGGGAACTTTTTAATCAATACGGCCCAGACTCCTATTCCTCGCCATAGGTGTCGATTTCTGTAACTCCGTTCTTAGCGGATCAGTATTCCACAAAAGAAGCATGCTTACCAAATTTCAAATATGTGGGTCTCACAATTCAAAAACTGGGACTTTTTATCTATAATAACCTCTCGCTACCCTGTTGGAGAGTCGATTTTCATAAAACCAGATCTTAGAAGAATTCTATTCCATGAAAGGAACAAGCGTACCAAATTTCACAAGTCTGTAGGTTTAATATTTCAAACACGTTAAAATTTATCTCTAATGCCCCTTAAGTCTTCACAATGCCTGTTGTGGGTCTATTTTCACAAAATTCGTTCTTTGCAGATCTCTGCTATATAAAAGGAACATGCCTACCAAATTTCAAGTCTGTGGGCTTAATACTTGCGGAGATATCGTGATGAGTAAGTGTGAGTCTCTTTTCTCCTTTATATGTATTGATTCCCTCCAGGATTTTGAAGCGTTATTGTAAAAAAGTTTGGACGAGAGAGAGAGAGAGTACAGCAAAAAATAACATTTGAGAGAATACAAAAGCAATTCAAGAGTTTAATTTTCATACTTTACAAGTGTTCTATATGTGAAACGTTGGTTATACAGCATACATCAATGAGCTAGTCTAGTTTCTGCCACATTCTACGAGGGATGATCAGAAAAAAAGGTTACAAGCAGCAGCATTTGAAAACTACATATTGTGAAGAAATTTTGTTTCCCCAAGCTGGAGACAAATGGCGCTACTTGTCATACAGCTGGTTTGCGGGTAGGTAATGAAATGTTCTAGATCAGGGATGGCGAACCAATGGCACGCGACACAATATTTGGGCACGTCATCGATCAAAACGGTTTGCATTTTAGTTCAAAATAACAACGTTCAATATGAAGTATTAGATGTACATGAGAAACCAGACGAAGAACAATTAGTGAAGAATTTATTTCCGTAATTGATTTTTCAATGAAAGAACTTTTAGCGAGATTTTCTCAGTTTGTGACGGGCTCACGCGTCTTTTCTGTAACATAACCTCTGGGTTCTTTGACGGCCA
Organism: Trichonephila inaurata madagascariensis; assembly: GCA_019973955.1. Classification (NCBI taxonomy): domain Eukaryota; kingdom Metazoa; phylum Arthropoda; class Arachnida; order Araneae; family Nephilidae; genus Trichonephila; species Trichonephila inaurata. The sequence continues at coordinate 26,128 of BMAV01009112.1, read as the reverse complement.
AGATTAATGGCAGTTTAGGGAAAGTTATGTTTGGAAGAGATACGACTGTGAATTGACGGCCTATCATAAAGTTACCGAGATATTCAGCCATTGATACAAGGTGCATACCATTGCACGCGCGCTCAAGTGTTTTCGTACCGTGGTAGAATCTTATTTTGGATTAAGGTAGACTGATTGTTTGATATTAGGACTTGTAATATTATCAGAATTGAGAGTAGGCGAATAATATAATTATTTAGATAAAGTGGTCTAAATTACGTGATACGGTTTAACTATCGCTGTGTGTTTGGTTTATTAGATATTCTCACTTATAATAATTTATTTAAATTATTAGAAGTTTAAGTTATATTCTTAATAAAGTCATATTAAGAATTTTAAAATGTCTGATCATTTTGAAAATCCCGCACTTCTAATTCACGCTGACAATCAAAGATATATTCACCATAGAGCGACCATATCATAAGTTCAAAGAATTATAGGAAACGCTCAAGTTTATTATGTATCCTGTTGTGATTTCATTTGATAAACTGAACTTGTCCCAATTCGATTGGTTAGAAATGGAAGAATTTGAAATGCAATTAATTGATTTCCAGTCTAGTTCAGTATGGATTCAAAAATGTATTGAAACAAGGGAAAAGTTGGAATTGATTGAAACAGAAAGATTAACAAGCAGTATAAGTAAACGAAATTTTGAAAACATGAGATTGAATTTGATTCCAAATACATTTGACTGTTTGAATAAGCTGGCACATGCTATTTTAACCATTTCATCTACCTATGCTTGCGAGTTATTATTTTCAGAGATGAACAACATTAAAGAGAGAATCGTTTGGAAAACCGTTAGAAACCGTTTGGAAACTCCAACACAGCATGCATTCTGCTAAAAGTAGCATCTTATAATCGTAATATAAGTTATTTGTAATCTAATCTGCAACAACAGTAGTCACACTAATGTTACTTTAATTTGAATTACAGGTATAACGAAAAGATTTGCTATTATAAAGTACAAAATGTATTTTTTCGCAGCAAATAAAGAGTTTTGAGTTGTCAGTATTTAGTTTTATTATTTTTCCCATAATCACAAGTCAAAATTATTTGACGGCACGTCTGTACCTCAGTAAGCATTTTTTTAGAAAAAATGGCACGTTGATCCAAAAAGGTTCGTCATCCCTGTTCTAGATGGTTCAGGACGATTGAAATGGCAAGATTCTTAGGAAATTGGACTCGTTTGGAAGTGCGAGCCATGATTCGATTTTTATGGGCAAAGAATGTATCCGCATCTGCAATGAGCTGACATGTAACGAAATTTGTCACTCTTTTCAATCAGGCAGGCAGGATGTCGAAAGCCGGAATATGACAGGGAGCGGCCGGCCAAGTTTTTCAACGACAGAAATCCCCACGGCACGAATTGGAGAAATGATTCAAAATGATCGACGGGTAATCTGCGTGAAATCTCGTCAGAGCTGGGACTGAGCTTTGGTAGCGTGCATCATATCGTTTCTGATGTGCTGCGACAAGAAAGTGAAATCATCCTCCGAGACTTGGCTCAATGGACAGGGACCTGATTTCTACCAAAATGGGTTAAGCAAGTTGGTTCTGCGTTCTGATAAATGCCTAAATAGACTTGGTAATTATATCGAAATGTGATAGGCACGTATGCCTCTTAATTCACTTTTGTATTTTTTGTCTATTGATAATAAATATTTCTTTATTCGACTTGTAAACTTTTTTTTTGATCAACCCCCGTACTTAATAAGGTACTATTAACGTTATTGACAGCACGTATTATCCTTTCATGCAGTTCAGCTACATCACACAGGTGATTGAGTAAGTATTGAGATTTCTGGCACAAGAGCAAATTTTGGCTAAAATGCACCGAACATTCGCTAAAATATCATGCGGAAAAGCGGGTATAAGAACTTGGTTTTACGTAAAAACCAAGGTTTTGAATGACACAGAAAGAATAATGAGCCCTGCCAATAACGTTGCTAGTACCATGTAAAATAGAGTGAGACAAGAACTGGACTATCGCATTGATGTATACCGCGTTACCAAGGTTTCACATGAAGAACACCTGTAAAATGTGCAAATAAAACTTGAGTTGTTTCTGCATTCTTGCAAATGTTCTTTTTTTTGCTCTACTCCCCTTACTTTTTTACTATAGGGCTTCGAAATCGTGGAAAGAATTAAGAATAACCCTGTATTCTTAGTCGAGTGGGTTTTTAAAATCTAAACCTTTTTGTGGTGGCAACTAAAAAAATAATAAAACAAAACTAAAATTATAAAGTAATAAGGGAACAAAACTAAAATTATAAAGAAATAAGGAAAAATTACTTTTTTTTAATAAAAAAAGTAAGACTTTTTTAGATATATTAGTCTTATTTTGAGATCAATATTCCCTTATTCCTTCCACGCGGGTAATGACCCATGCTTCTCTCTATATACCAGAACTCAAAGCATGATAAATATTTCGAGGTATTTTTCTGTCTATGAAAATGTCTCTAATTCTCTTTTTAACCTTTTATCAATCAATATTTTTGCACAAAATGTTCCAAAAAAGAAACCCATTGTTTATTACATATGACTAAGCATGATACTTAACAGAATGCCAAAATATAGAAGAATTTTATTTTAATTTTTAATTTTAAAGTTTTCACACTATTTTATATTTTATATTTGTAGAAAAAAAAACCCCAAATGTTTTTTTTAAAGTACACTCTGCATGCTATTAAGAATGTTTCATACATCTTAAATAATTTCTCTCATACTCTCAAAAAAATTTCATGTTCGTACCTTTTTTTCAAACGATTGAGGGGATTTTCTGTATGTGTGGAATGCATGCACACACAATTTGAAGCATGGTGTATCATACTTATTACATTGCAAATGGAGACAAATAATACTTTTTTTTAATAAGACTTTTTTGGACTATCTTTGCATTTTCATTTCTTATGAAGCAAACAATTGCACATTGCCTTGCCAATCTCTGTTCTTGATTGAATATTTTCAAGAATTCTTGCCTTCAATGAAAAATTCCCGCCTTCAACACAAAGAAAAACCCGGATGAGAAGTATTTGAGTATCATGGACAAACCGCATCTTTTAAAAACACTAGCACTAATAAACTCACTACAAGATTTAAAAATATGTAAAAATCAAAGACAGAAAGAAGAAAATATCAGTTCCCGTACAGCGTACGGGAAAATCGGTTTTGGCCAACTTTCGGTAGCCCGTACGGTGTACGGGCAAATCAGTTAAGGTATCCGACTACGTTCGGGACCGTGATTTTGAAAGAGCGCATAAATGGATAATTTTCATGATATTTAGTGTCACTTAGATTAGAATACATATATACAATTGTTTTAATCACATGTTGACAAAAAAAAATTATTTAAATAAAATATTTTGGCGAAAAATTAACTTAGAATAATTTTTTCTCAAAATGTTCTCCTTTTGTGAAAAATGCTTCAATTATAATAATATTTTGCCTGCATATAGCTCAGACCTCTCTACAGAGGCTCAACTAGAGTTTTTGAAATATATAACTTAGAAGTGGGGTTTATCCATATTTTACGACAACAGAGGGAGTAATTTTAAGAAAAAAACGCCGATAATTGTTTCAATTGGTAATATCTCTGAAAATAATGTGAATTTTTCAAAAATCATAGTTGAGCCTGTAAAAAGGTCTGAGCTATATACAGGTAAAACAGGGTAATAACAGGTAACATTTTCAAAAAAGGTTATTCTAAGTTAATTTTTTGCCAAAATATTGTATTTAAATAAATTTTTTTTGTTAAAATGTCCTTAAAACAACTTTATACATATAGTCTAATCTAAATGACACTAATTATCATGAAAATTATCCATTTATTCACTTTTTTAAAATCACGGTTCCGAACGTAGTCGGATACCTTAAGGAGTTAATATGAAACATGGGAAGGTCATGTGTGTTTGGAAATAATTTTTTAACTGACTTACCTGTTCAAACTTAAGACGCTTTCTCAGGAGTTTGCAGGTATTTCTTAAGGAGGACTCGTTCGATAAAAGATGCACAAATCGATGAATGACTCTAAATGAAAGAATAAAAATATCAAAAATGATGATAAAAAAAATTGTACTGCAGGAATTTTTTTGTCTTTAATTTTTTAGGAATTTCAATGATGAATTTAATTTTTAAATATAATTTTTTTCTTTTAATTGGATTTACTGGATTTTCTGAAAACATTGTTACTTCTTGCATTTAATTTTTTAAATCAGATTTTTTCAGTGAAGATTTGTAATAAAAAATACATTATTAAACTATAGTTATTTAAAATCAGCAAAAGGAGTTATGACGTTTTCTTTGTTATAAATCAAAGCTATATTTCCCAACTTTCAAATTTAAATTAATTTATTTTAAATTAAAATCCATCACTTTTTAAATTTATTACTTATTTATTTCTTGGCTTCCATTTTAAAGGCAAAACAGAAATGACTGTGATGTTTTTATAGTTAATTTAATGAGAAAAAACTTCTTTTATTTATCATAGGTTATTTACAACGGTACTTTAAATAGATTGTTAACATTGTCCATCATAGGTAACATTTGAAAATATAGTCGACATTTTAATAATTAATCACGTTTTTTAAAAAAAAGATCCTTCCTTTCCGTAACTCATAGCATTTACAATTCTTTTCAAATATTATGATTAACAAAAGTGTTTCTATTTATAAATGTATTGAAATAAAAGAATTATTGGTTGAAGAAAAATTTAAACTTTAAGAATGAGGTGCATGCAAAAAGTAAGTTTCCTGCATTGTATAAACGTAAACAAAGCATAGTTACCTAAAAGCGTTTATTGGAACACACATGCACCAATCTATCAATTAATTATCCATACTAAAAGCTCGGGAATTATATATATCAGGGATGGCGAACCAGTGGCATGCATGCCACCAATGGCACACTACATAATATTTTGGCCACGTTAGCCATCAAAATGGTTAGCATTTTTATTTCAAAATAACAAAATTTATATGAAATGTTATGAACAAACGTGAGTAATCGTTGGCGGAGTGGCGGCGAGCACACTCATTTGTTACTGTCTCTTAGTTATTGCCTTAGTTACGTCTTGAACTGCAGTTCCTTATGATGCAAAATTTGTTTACGAATAGTATAGTAAATTTCGTCAACACAACTGTATTTTAAATATTATTTGTGTTATATTTACATTTAACTGTTATTTAACATGGTTAGTTCAGCAAAAGAACAAAAAGTGTAAGATGCAAGTGTAACAAGAAAATTTCAAGCGGTGGATCAAGAAATATGGCTTTATTAGTAAAAGCGACTAAACCGTTTGGTTTCTATGTTCTGGAACAGTGGTATGTAGAAAATCGACTGTAAAACGGCATTTTGAAACAAATCGCAAATCCTCTTGTCAAAGAAGTGAACCGCAGCAAAAATAATTAATTGCTTAGAAATCATTTGGCAGATGACTCCAATTCAGCATGCATTCTGCTAAAAGTATAACATCTTACAATCCTAATATAAGTTATTTGTCATCCACACAATCTGCAATATAATAGAAGTCACACTAATCTTATTTAAATTTGAATTACATGTATAACTAAAACACTTACAACTATACAGTACAAAAGGTATTTTTTCTCAGTAAATAAAGTTTCGAGTTGTTAGTATTTAGTTTTATTATTTTCCCAATAATCACATGTCAAAATTACTTGACGGCACGTCTATACCTCATTAAACATTTCTTTAGAAAAAATGGTGCTTTGATCCATAAAGGTTCGTCACCCCTGATTTACATCGCGAGCCATCTATATTGGAGGGTGGGGGGAATTAACTTTCTTAATGACCTTTGTATATCATACTAAGAATTTAAAGGAATTCATCACGCTAATCCATAAAATATTTTTTTAAAAAAAATGAGTGCTTAAGGTATCCGCCTACGTTCGGAACCGTGATTATAAAAAGACCCATAAATGGATCATTTTCATGATATTTAGTGTCACTTAGATTATAATACATGTATAAAACTGTTTTAAGTACATTTTGACAAAAAAATTTATTTAAATACAATATTTCGGCAAAAAATTAACTTAGAATGACGAATTTTCAAAATGTTCTTCTTTTGGGAAAAATGCTTCTATTTTAATAATATTTTTCTTGTATATAGCTCAGACCTCTGTACAGAGGCTCAACTATGATTTTTGAAAAATTCACATTATTTTCAGAGTAACAACCCATTGAAATAATTATCGGCGTTTTTTTCTTAAAATTTCTTCCCTCTAATGTGTCGTAAAACATGGATAAACCCACTTCTAAGTTATACATTTCAAAAATTCTAGTGGAGCCCCTGTACAGATGTCAGAGCTATATATAGGCTAAATATTATTATAATAGAATCATTTTCCACAAAAGGCGAATATTTTGAAAATGGGTTATTCTATGTTCATTGTTTGTCAAAATATTGTACTTAAATAATTTTTTATTGTAATACTACTCTTAAAACAATTTTATATACGTTTTCTAATCTAAGTGACTATAAATATCATAAATATTATCCATTAATACGCTTTTGCAAAATCACAGTTCCGAACGTAGTCGGATACCTCAAGTATATTTTTCACACACACTCACCCAGAAGGATATATTTATTTTAAAAATTTAGATAAAAAAATGTATGTATGTCATATATTTTCAAGGTATTGAGAAATAATTTAAATTCTTTCACTCACACAAAAATTTTGATAGCTGTGAAAGTACTACTTTTGAACTCATCAAAGTTTGTCTTCAGATTCTCATTAATTTGGAGATAATGCAGTTCTAGACCTGTAAAAGAGAAAAAGAATATCAATTTTAAGCAAACAAAATTTTACTACTATTAACATTTAAGATGAAATGCACATTTCTTTTTCATAAATATTCCTAACGATTACAATCATTATACAATACTTCTTAACTATGATTTTTGAAGAATTCACATTATTTTCAGAGTTACAACCAATTGAAATAATTATTCGCGTTTTTTTTTTCTTAAAATTTCTCTCCTCTGTTGTCGTAAAACACGGATAAACCCACTTCTAAGTTATATACTCTAAAATATTCTAGTTGAGCCTCTGTACAAAGGTTTGAGCTATATACAGACAAAATATTAATACAATAGAAGCATTTTTTACAAAAGGAGAACTTTTGGGAAAAAAGGGTTTATTCTAAGTTAATTTTTACCAAAATATTGTATTTAAATAATTTTTTTTTGTCATTATGTCCTTAAAACAGTTTTATACATGTATTCTAATCTAAGTGACACTAAATATCATGAAAATTATCCATTTATGCGCTTTTTTAAAATCATTGTTCCGAACGTAGTCGGATACCTTAAATATTGAACAAATAATCTACAAAGCGCTCTCGACTAGCTTTATGTTAATCACTGCTATCCTTTAGCTTCTAACTTTTCTCCCCCTCGAACCTGAAAGTTAATCAATAAATACAAGCCTTGATTTGAATAATCCGCGTCTTCTTCTTCGGGGGAAAGTTTTCAATAGAATAATATTTAAAGAAACCATTATTCCTCAAGAGGATTTGTAGGATGTAGTGAATAGACCCGTTAAAATATTAGGGGGCCGTCACATACATTTAGTGGTCCACGGAGCACTAAAGGTTGGAGACCGCTGTTTTGAACTATCCTCTAGGACAGGGGTCACTAAAGACGTCGATGTAGTATAGATAGGGGTCAATCCGATCTAGGGAATCCATGAATGAATACCAATGCTATTCAATAGTAAATTAATAATTTAACTGTGCGTAAATTTTGGACGAATATAAATATTACGCCAAAATATTCAAAACCACCATAAAACTTTAATTTGTTGATATTGCTCTGCGTTGCCAGTTTGTTTTGGTCTCTCGTGCCTTTGCAGTGATATTGAAGAGTAACTAAAGAAGTAAGTAAGTGACAATACACTTATAGTGGTCAACCAAATATAAAATTATATATTTAATGCTCCATAAATTCTAAAAATTGGTAATCGGTTTTTTTTTCAATTTATTTATACTAATATCGACTGAGAAAGCCTAAGCAAGTTTTTTTTCCTAACTAGATTTCACTTTCTTCAGTCAGTACTGGATATATTGATACTGATTTTCATTGAGTTATCTACAATATAATGCGTTTCACCATCTTTAATTTATAATTATTTTAAATATTAGAATAAAACGAAGAAACTTTTACTCAAATGGAAACCAATGGTCTTAACGTATTAGATTCACCGCAACAAAATTGGTGCACGCGAAGTGCACTTTAATATCAAAACGACAAGGATTCTAACGTGTTTTATATAAAAGAAAAAAAATACCAATCAGTCAGATTTTGGTGGAAAATGGCGCGATTCGCATTGCGCTAATTTGGCTGAGGTGATCTTACGCGTATATAAGTACCAAATTAATTTTTTAAAAATCGAGTTTTTCATAATTCTGTTATAGTACTCTAAGAGACTTCTAAGTTTCAGACAATATATTGTTATTCATATGTAATCATTAACTTACTGATTATGCTAAGAGTGAAGAAGACAACAACAAAAAATATATACAAGGAAATTGGCAGTTTTACTGGCAACCCCCATCTCCTTAGGTAGCAAATTATATCTCCTATCCTGTAAAAAAATGCAATTATATACGATAAGCCACATACTCCAATTACAAACAGGATATACGGTACTTACACCAGCCAATAGTGGAAAGCCTTTCGTGCGCATGTTAAAAGGCAATAACAATTGGCAATAAATTGATCGACGGTATAATACATAAATACAAAATTTACTTTAAGAAGCAACGTGTACATACACAATGAAAAAGAAGATATATTTAAGATTTAGTTGAAATGTATTGTTTCTGTTACATTTGGTTTAGTTATATTTCTGAGAAAATCAAAAGTTTATATGTTGAGCAACTTGCAAAATTCTTTAAACTTTTTTTTAAAAAAAAGCTGAACTGTTTTATTCTTAAAGGTAAGTATAATTCTCAAATAATTCTTATTTGTTCTTGTCCAAAATATTTTTGGTGCTTCCTTCTGGAAAATTATTTTTTCAGTAGCGATAAATTACGAACACAACTGCGCCATAATTTATAGATTCACTATAACAGCGGTTCATAAATTTTTAATTGCAGCACACCCTTTATGTATTAGCTCGACTTTCGTGGACCCCCCCCTCAAGATTTTAAATACACCTCCTAACACATGGATGAGTGATTAAAAAAGGTTCCTCACTAATCTTAAAACTGCCTCAGCTACTTATACAGACTATAATGCTTTTTTCCTGTAAGAAAAAAAAAACAGTAAACAATCTAATTAAAAATATTACGAAATACTAATTTAAAACTAACTGAATTAATATTCTGGATCGAAATACAAGTTTTATAGCAGTTTTTTCATTGAGGGCAATTTAGTGATCTAGCATCTTTTAGTTTTTTCATGAGGTCTTTCAGAGTTTGTAAAAAAGGGAAATCCTATCATTAAATGAGAACCTCAGTGGACCTCTAGAAAGGCGCTGAAATCCCCGGAGGTTCACAGACCGCAGTTTTAAGAACCGATGCACTACAATATTTCTGGAGAGATTAGGAAGATATAGAGCTCTAGACAGTGTTTCGAAATAATAAGCAACTTAGGATAAAAGTTAGTTATTGAAAGTTATAATTAAAAAAGCAGACTCTCGTATATTTACTAAATAACTTTTCATTGGTTAAAAAAACACACCAAATAAGTAGAACCAGAGTACATAATTTGCCATCAAGTATGAATTGCATGTAAGGATACATTATTTTGAATATAAATGCGATTGCAATATATTTTATTTAGGATCAATCAGTTTTAAAATTCACGCTAAAATATTGTAGATACTTATTATGGCGCTGCCTGATTGTATACCAGAAATGGAGATAAACCTTAAAGAATTTTTAGGAAACATTTTTTTTTTACTTTAAATATTTACTATTAGTTATCAATACTGACCTGTTTCCTTCAAGTCAATTATCTTATGTACAATTAGCTTTTTTTTTTTGATCAGTAGATAGGTACCTCGAAGAATCATGCAAAAAATGTGCACAAAACATTCAATTTGTACAGTAAAAAAACGAAAGACACTTTCTGGATTGTCTAAATAGCCTTTAGATTAAATTAAGGAATTGATTTAAATTTTTGAAAAAAACGCATAAAAATGATGAAAAGTTAACTGCATGAATTTTTAGTTGAATGTTGTTAGATTTACATATTTGAGAAAGGATAAAATCTTTGAATTAAAATTTTAGGAATAGTATTAATTAATAATTTATCATAGTTTGTTTATAATAAGCACATTTTCTTACGACGAGATGAATCGAAATCGTTACTTTCTCTAGAGCGAAATAACAAATCCGTCATGCTTAGTGAAATCAATGAAGATTTTTAACCGATAATAGAAGTCTTACAAGATGATTTACCGAAATATTTGGCGCATTAATAATTTTTATTAAAAAATATGTTACATTTTTATTTTGGTCTCTTTTGACTTTGCGTAACAATTATCGATCCTAAATCTAGCTAAAAATACATCAGCCGTGTAAAAACAGTGCCTTTTTTTAATTGTTTTTTAAGCCGCTGAAAAAAAGTTAGATATACGTACCTTTGATTTATCCAATTATTAGCAGAAGAGACTCTGAATTAAAACAAATTATGTAATTTTCTTCAAATGCGTTCGAAAAATACAAACAATCCAAGAATTCAAAGAGGTAAAATAATTTTTGAAGACAAGAGAATAAAACATCGTTTAATAAAATGAATCACTTGCAAGCTTTCAGCTCAAGAGGTATCACAAAAGCTACTCCTTGAGAGAAACAAAAAAAGATCAACCAAACGAAATCGAAAACTAAATGCAAACCAGATGCTTTCCAAATGAATCCGTATCAGTTTCTATGAAGTTAATTGATTTTTTCTCATCATCTGACAAATTTTATCTTTAAATTCTTCAAGTGACAGCATTTGAGATCTGATTTGAATTTTTATTAACCTTGTACTGCAGTGCTTCTCAAACTTTCAATGTTTGGGACTCAGTTTTCAATCATAATTCTCAATGCACCCCCTTCCGTACAATAACAATGTATTAAATGCAATAATAATGTACTATGACGTAAAGCTACAATGCGACTTTAATGATAACCCTTACAAATGATCAAGATAAGTATTAAATTTTGTATATGATAAGCCTGGGGAAGTCTTTAGTAATTATTAAATCTGTTCTTCATTTAAGAGGACTTGGTACCAAAAAATGACAGACCTATCGTTTTTTTTTTAAATTTTCATTTAATATTATTCTTTGCATTATTATCTTTCGATTGATATATCACTTGTGCATGTCGGAAAGTTAGAAGTTGAATAAAACTTCATTTAAAACAAATTAGGCACAATTCAGCCACGCTCCCCTTTTAGAGAAAAAAGTTAAGAAAAGAGTTTTGATAAAAAAAATCTATTTTATAAAGAGAAATAATAACATTAAAAAAAGAATGTGTAATATATAAAGCAGAATATTACCGAGGGAATAAAATACAATAATTTTTTTTCTTTGTGAAATGTGTGCAAGTAAAAATTTTTAATTAAGGGATTTTATATTAATAATTTTATAATTTTAGTTCTTATTCCTGATATATTTTTCATACGAATGTAATACTTCAATATTATAAGAAGAAAAACAACTAAAACTTCTGTTATGACAAATTTTTTTTTTAAATTTTAACATTTTTCTTGAATTTTCTGGTGCAATTAGTACTCTCTAAAAGTAGATCATTTATAAAAATGTGTGGGTTGAAAAAATATGAAAATGCAATTATTTTAAGGAAAAATGTATAACTAATATCTTAAAGTGTTTTTTTAAGTTTAATTAAGCTTAAAATAATTATTTTTAATGTGGTTTTTCTCAGTTTGTGTCTTTCGAAACATTAGTGCATTCAAAATGCTACTCCTTCCACAATTATTTACCAATCACTTCCATTTTTTTCCTGCGTGTTATATATAAAGCATGTAATAAAATTAGGGATCCGTTTTGCAGTAAACTGAATACTTTAAAAAAAAAAAATAAAATGTAAGATATATTAGCTTTTTCGTTGATTTTTAGCACGTATATCAACATTTTATTTTTTTTCTCGAAAACGAATTAAGTTATTGTAAAATCGATCCCTAAAGTTGCTTAGAACATCCATAAGAATATTACAAAAAAATTTCATGTCCAAAAATTAATTTTTACAAAAGGAGTAAAATTTTAAAATTTTCCAAATTTTCTTCAAAAAATTTAAATTTTTAAAATTGTGCGAATAATATGTGAAAAATTTCATCTCGTGTCATTTTCTTGAATAGAAACATTGTATAAAATGCTAAAATATAATTTTTAAATACAAAAATAAAGAAAGTTGTTCAAAGGGTATCAAGTCCTCTTTATATTGGTAAATTAATTTTATCAAATATATTGTGCAGTACTGATATATTTATAAGTGTATTATATCAATGTAAATGCGTCAGTATGTATTTTGTTTTGCTTTTTTTCAGTAAGTAATTATAATTTTTAAATAATATTTTTTTTCGATTATTCCATATGCTCACGCCCCCTAGAGGGGCACGCCCCACAGTTTGAAAAACACAGTTGTATTGCGAAGCAACACGAGAGATTTACTGGTGATAACCATCGTGGTGTTGCTTCAGAGTACACCTCGGTCACAAGTGACAAAGACTACACCTGAGTTTTCAGCCTACTATCCAAACTTCCATATCACATCAATGTAAGGACTTTGAAACTCAGCAGATTTGGTATGCAACAACCCGTCCAGACGGCGGGTCTTCAGGGGCATCAGGACTCGAACTCAAGACTTGACGAGAAAGCCATGAGTTCACACCCATGCTAACTCAGCTACCACAGCCACGACTACATCTAAGAATAGCAACAGATAATAAAACTGTCATCTGTTCTCAACATATTTGAAATGAGTAATCACCACAAACGACCGAGGACATTGCGGCTATACAACAGTAACAGTCTGATTGTTACTCATTATGAGAGTGGCTGAGAGAAAGTGTTCTTTCAAACCACCAGTTTTGATTGTTTTGTTCATTATTGCTCAGGAATTTTATTTTGGGAAACTTAAGCAACATTTTTTACGCATGATTACTATGCGCGTTTAGTTTATAATTAGAGAATCAGTAAACATAACTAAAGAGAGTCGTTTCAGCGGAGACTTTCATTTTTAATAAGCATTCTTCAAATAACTTTTCTTCAAAAAGAGTAATCACGAACTTGTTTCTGGCGTCGTTTTTGCTTACGTCCTGGTGCCACTAAAAAATCCGCAGTGTAATGGAAGGGGCTGATGCTTATTAACATTGTTAAGGTTCAAAGCTCTCAAAGTTCCTGCTAGTGTTCGTGCTTCCAAATTTCAGGTTCTTTGCCAACAGTCTTCGTATTGCTTCGAAATGGGACACTAATAAACAATCAATCCATCGATCGTGATTGGTGAGTGAAAATTATCAAATTTAAAGTTTCCTCTGATTAATTATATTCTTTTGGATTCATGATTAGATTCTTTTGCATCAGCCATTTCAATTCCATCCCTTCCCTTAATTTTCAAAAGGATTGTTGAAACCCAAAATTCGGGGAATTCGCATTAACGTTAGTTTCATTTTGACCATCAAACTAACCATGGGGTTTATGGTTTATTCACTTCGAAACTCAATTTTAGTTTTTTGTCATCACAAATAGTCCAACAAGATTTCATTCTGCGACAGCAACGTTAGACTCAAATGTTTTTATATGTTTTTGGTTACTTTTTGAAAAAGAAGAATACATAGAAAGAAATAATAATGTTATAAATTAACTATAATAGTCTATAGGCATAATATAAATACTTGCTTATTAACAGGCATCCATGGGAGAATCAGGCAGAAATATAATTTTTTCAACATATCACTGCAAAGGTTGTATTTAAAATGGGGGAAAAAGTTTTAAAAAATTTTAAAAAGAAACGAAATTAGCATAAAAATGAAAATGTGTTTGGGCGTAATCCTTCAACTGATTTATTATAACTTCTTAATGTAACATGTTTTTATAATAATTTCACTGTTTTATCTCTTCGCGTATTGAAAGATAATATTAAAATCTACCAACGATGATGATGATGATGGTATAGTTCAGGGGTGGTGAACCTTTTTTTGGGTCAACGGGATTTTGTAAAGAAATGTTTAAATTTGATACAGACGTGCCGTCAAATAATTTTTACTATTTAAAAATAATAAAATTTAAAAACTAACAACTCTCAAATGTCTTTATTTACTACAAAAAAAAACAATTTTTGCGTTTGTAATAAATGTTTTAGTAATAAATTAATTAAATTTAAGTAACATTAGTGTAACTTCTGTTACTGTGGGGGTTTTAACAAATATTATATTAGGGTTTAGGATGTTATTTTTTTGTAGAATGAATGCTGTTGGGGTCCTCTGCCCAAATAGTTTCGAAACAATTATTTTTTTCTGTGGTTCACTTTTTGACGTTTTGAGGATTTCTGATTTTTCTGAAAATATGCCATTTTAAAACGATGTTCTCATAAATGTTCTGGAAAAAAACATTCCCCCCCTTTTTCACCTTTAATAATCATCAATGTTTCTAGATTCACCAAATTTGAAATTTTCTGTTACCGATTTCTTCATATCGTTCTTTTTTCGAACTAGCTATGTTAAATAACAGATAAAATATAAATATAAAAAAAAACTTTTAAAAACGTTGTGTCGACGAAATTGACATGATATGCGTAGACAAAATTTTAACTATATATGAAACTTAGTCCCAAAACGTAACTATGTGGCAATAACTAAGGGCAAAAAAAACGCCGCCCCCCCCGAAATCGCGTTTGTTCGTAATATTTTATAGAGAACTTTGTAGAAATAAAATGCAAACCATTTGATCACTGGCGTGCCCAAAATATTGTGTCGCGTGCCACTGGTTCGCCATCCCTGGTATAGTTTATACTTTACCTTGATGTAAGTCAGGAAAATAATTATCTGATTTCAAAACACTGAAATCACCTGAAAAGACGGACAATTCAAGACAAGATACACGCTGTCCCCAAGCAAAAGCCCTTTGCTAAAAATTTCGAAACGTATCCCTGCTGCTGTGGAGACTTGCGCCACAGTAATCCCTAAAGGGAAATTTGCGTGAACCTTCCCTAACCGATGGGGAATTCACTCAGTCTGTAAATAACTTTGGCCGATTGCGGAGCCCCGTAACCAGTGGTGTACCTGTCCACAAAATAGAAATTTTTTAATAAATATTTATTTGACTGTGTGTGTGTGTTCGTGTCGTAACGTATCGTAATAATAAATATTTAAAAACTGAAATAAGGACTGATATTTGAACAGTGATTGCGCAACCAATACGCGACACATTTTCTGGTTCTCGCAAATTTTGCTTTTCGGATTATTGTAGCACAAGTCGCCACAGCTGCTGTGATGAACATTGACAAAAACCAGGGCTATATACGCAATTCTAAACCCCACTCTTAGACCAACAGATTTTTATTTGTTAGTATAGAGATTGCATTTCAGCGATTTTACTTAAATTTTCTTCAGAATATCATCATCCATTTCCCTACAAAAGAGGTCTATTTATGTCATTGACGGAAACATGCTATTGAACGTCTGGACGAAACTATATTATCATTGGGATGTGTCCCTGTGAACAAGGGTGTCTTCATCTAACATTTGTAACATGTACCAACTTGGCGAATGTATGTATCATTTTATATATCACCCATCACAGCAGTATTTTTACTGACGACAATGAAATTTCAAAATTTATATAGTGCATTTTTTATGATAACAGTTGTAAAAGCTTAGAAAAGATTGTTTTATAATATGTGTGTCCTATAAGCAGAACATCAATTTAAATTAAGTAGCATACTTAAGTTTAAATTTATAAGGGTAAATGCATGCTGATTTTAAAAATGCGTTGATTAGCATTAGAGAATCGGTTAATTTAGCCAATTAATACCAATTAGAAGTTAAGAAAATTTGTTAATGCCATTGTCACAAAAATTATGAAAATTTACAAAATACAAAATTTTATCATGTTAAAATCATTCATAAATACAAGTTGAGAGATGTAATATAATAATTGAGAAGTGTAATAATAATGAAAACAAATTTTAAGATTTAATATCGCCATAAAAAAGGTAGGAATTAGGATGATGTTTCTTAAAGTTTTCTTTTGTTGTGAAGTTTACAGAAAAAAAGACATTTTTTTAGGGCCTCAGATTGGTAATTACCATTGCAGACCTAGTACATCCCCCAGGAGTTGGTATCAATTTTTAATGTGGCATCATATAGGTGGATACCAATTGACACAGTGTACTTTTGACGACCAGTTTCCTCCCCAAAGAGAATCACATGAGCTCTGAAGATGCGAAAAATTGTATTAAGAATCTAATTTTATCGAGAGCAGTCAAGCCAAATAGGCATTCAAGGGATCTAATCATTCGCGACACAGACGCTGTCGATTTTTTGCATCATGAAAATCCACCAATTTGGCCCGCGGTTGAACCCACAAACTTGAGCATACAAGGCCATCACCTAACCAACTACACTATCCAGGCGGTTTCAGGAGAAAAAAAACACACGGAATCTGTAAAAAATTAGCGAAAATGAAATTATTAGAGCAGAAATTTGAAAAATGTAAAAACATTTACAATGAAAGCATTTGTATCACAAAATGTTTAAGTTGATTCAGGAAATAAGAGATTCTGTGTATCTTAAAAAACGTTCTCAAGGGAGAAAAAAAATTGTAATAAATAAATTAAAATGAAATAATCAGAGAGAGATCGGGTAAGAAAAAATCCCCAAAATACCAGAACAATGGTTAAGTATGTATTTTAACGCTTACCGTAAAATCCGGCTTATAATGCGCACCTATATTCTCAGGCTGCAATTTTTAATTTTTAGGTATGTTCGACGTATAACGCGCAACCCCTTTTTTACGAAGGTACCTGAAATGTTTGTTTGAAAGGATCTTATGCTTTGAAGTCATTTATTCGAAGCTTTTGAAAAAAACAGTATACTTCGAGAAATACAACACTTAAAGTTCATAAGGAATGTTATTTATTTTAAATAAGCAGTATTTCCATCTATGTTGAAGTCTAATATTTTTCTATGCTTATGTTTCTTTTATTTTTTAAGCTCTCATTTTTTATAACAGTGTATAACACACCCCGTTTTGTGTACCCCAAAGGTAGTATATTTTCTCAAATGTTCTTCATTTTATCTTCTTGTCAAAAATATTTTTGGTGCTTCAGCTATGGAAAGGTATTTTTCAGTGGCGATAAATTACGAACACAACACTGCGCCATAATTTTATAGATTCACTTATAACGGCCCAACTTTCTTAAACTTGGGGTTGCGGCACTAGCATGTGGTAGGCTCGCTTTTAGTGGATTTATTATAAGATTTAAATACACCTCCTAACACATGGATGAGCTGATTAAAGTTTCCTCTCCTAATCTTAAAACTGCCTCAACACCCTTCACCGGAACTAAATAGCATATGGGAAAAAAAACAGTAAACTAATCTAATTAAAAATATTACGAAATACTAATTTAAAACTAGCACGATTAATATTCTGGATCAAAATAAAAGTTTTATGTGGTTTTCATTTGAGAGAGAGAGAATTTAGTGATCTAGCATCTTTTTGGTTTTCATAGAGGTCTTTTAAGAGTTTGTAAAAGGGAAGTCCCTATGTTAAATGAGAAACCTCAGTGGACCTCAGAAACGCTGAAATCCCCGGAAGGAGGTTCACAGACTGCAGTTTTCAAGAACCGATGCACTACAATATTTCTGGAGAATTGGGAAGATATAGAGAAGCTCTGAACAGTGTTTTAAATAATAAGCAACTTAGGATAAAAGTTAAGTTATTAGAAAGTTATAATTAAAAAACAGACTCCTATTATATTTGCTAAATAACTTTCATTGGTTAAAAATACACACCAAATAAGTAAGAACTAGAGTACATAATTTGCCATCAAGTATAAGATTGCATGTAAGGATACATTATTTTGAATATAAATGCAGTTGCAATATATTTTGTTAGAAGGATCAATCGGTTTAATTTAAACAAAATATTGTAGATACACTTATTATGGCGCTGCCTGATTGTATACCGGAAATGGAGATAAACCTTAAAATTTTGAAACATTTTTTTTACTTCTGTCATTTACCTTGCTAGTGATCAAAAATTGACCTGTTTTCCCTTCAGTCAATTATCTTATGCCTAAATTAGCTACTTTTTTTATTAATCGGTAGATAGGTACCTCGAAAATCCCCATGCAAAAACCGTGCGAAAAGAACATACAATTTGTATCGTAAAAACGAAAGACACTTTCTTACATTGTCTAAATAGCCTTTGGAATTAAATTAAAAGGAGATTGATTTAAATTTTTGAAAAAAAGCATAAAATGTTGATTAAATTTGCATGAATTTTTGGGTTGGTGTTGTTACATTTACATATTTGAGAAAAGGATAAAATCTTTGAATTAAAATTTTAGGAATATTATTAATTAATAATTCGTATAGTTGGTTTATAATAAAAGCACATTTTCTTACGACAGAGATGAATGAAATGCGTTACTTCCTAGAGCGACCCACAACAAATCTGCCATGCTTAGTGAAATAAATGAAGATTTTATGCGATAAAAGATAATGAATACAGGAATGATTTACCGGGAAATATTTGGAGTATTATATTTTTATTAAAAAAATATATTTACATTTTATTTTGGTCTCTTTTTGACTGGTAACTTGTTATATCCCAAATCTAGTTAAAAATACATCAGCAGAGTAATAGAAACAGTGCCTTTTTTTTAATTGTTTTTAAGCCGCTTCTGAAAAAAAAAATTTAGGCTATACATTACCCAGATTTACATCAATTATTAACAAGAAGAGATACAGATTAAACAAACTATATGGTACTGCTTCAAAATATGTTCAAGAAAAATTCAAACAGTAAAAAAAGAGGTGGGTAAAATACTTCTGAGAGAAAGCCAAAACATCGTTTAATAAAATGAATCATTGCAAGCTTTCAGCTCAAGAGGTATCACAAAAGAAACTACTCCTTGGGGAAACAAAAAGGATCAACCAAACGAAATCTTGAGAACTAAAATGCAAAAGTCAGATGCTTTCCAAAAATGAATCCCGTATCCGGTTTTATGAGTTAATTGATTTTTCTCATCATCTGACAAATTTTACAACTTTAAATTCTTCCAGAGTGACAGTATTTGAGGATCTGATTTGGTTACTTTCTGGTAACTTTTGTACTGTAATTAACTTCTCAAACTTTCAATGTTTGTGACCCAATTTTCCATCATAATTTATATTTTGCCCCAACTTCCGTACGATATAATGTATTAAATACGTAATAATGTACTATGACGGCGCAAACTACAGCCACGACTTTAATGATAACCACTTACAAATGATCAAGATAAGTATTAATTTATATGATAAGCCTGGAAAGTCTTTAAATTAATGCTTCAGTAACCATTTAAGAAGGACTTGGTGCCCAAAATGACAAGCCACTGTTTTTTTTTTTATTTCATTTAATCTTATTCTTTTGCATTATTATCTTTCGATTGATATATCACTTTGTACATATGTCGGAAAGTTAAGTTAAGGAATAAAACTTCATTTAAAACAAATTAGGCAATTCATCACGCTCCTTTTTAGAAAAAAAACTAAGAAAAGCCCTTTGGTAAAAATATATTTTACTCACCAAAATAATAACATTAAAAAGAAAGAATGGTATAATATATTAAGCAGATATTACCGAGGCCTGACCACAATCATTTTTTTTTTTTTGTGAAATATTGTGCATGTAAAATTTTTAGTAAAGGGATTTTATATTAATAATTTTATGATTTCAGTTCTTATTCTGATATAATTTTCATACAAGTATAATACTTTCAATATTATAAAGGAAGAAAAAAGCAATAAAATTTCTGTTGTGACAAAATTTTTTTAATTTTCCACTGCATTTCTTGAGATTTTCTGGTGCAATTAATTTACTCTCTAAAGTAGATCACATTTATAAAATGTGTATTAGGGTTGAAAAAGTATGAAAATACAATTATTTTGGGAAAAATGTATAATATCTTAAAGTGTTTTTAAAGTTTAATTTAAGCTTAAAATAATTATTTTAATGTGGTTTTTCTCAGTTTGTGTCTTTCCAGTATTAGTGCATTCAAAATGCTTCCTCCTTCCACAATTATTTAATCACTTCCATTTTTTTTCCTGCGTGTTATATATAAGCATATAATAAGAGTAGAGTCCGTTTTGCAGTAAACTGAATACTTTAAAAATAAAATGTAAGATATATTAGCTTTTCGTTGATTTTTAGCACGTATATCAACATTTTATTTTTTTCTCAACAATTAAGTTATTGTGGAAATCGATCCCTAAAGTTATTGTTTGCATCCATAAGAATATTACAAAATTTCAGGTCCAAAATTAATTTTACACAAAAGAGGTAAGATTTTAAAATTTTCCAAATTTTCTTTAAAACTTTAATTTTTTAAATATTTGTACGAATAATGTGTGAAAATTTCATCTCATCATTTCTTGAATGAGAAACATTGTACAAAATGCTAAAATATAATTTTTAAATAAAAATAAGAAAAGTTGTTCAAAGGGTACAAGTCCGCAGTAGTAAATTAATTTTATCAAATATATTATTGCGGTACTGATATATTTATAAGTGTATTATATCAGTATAGAAATGCGTCAGTATGTATTTTTGTTTTGCTTTTTTCAGTAAAGTAATAATAATTTTTTAAATAATATTTTTTCGATTATTCCGCTAATATGCTCGCCCTAGAGGTGCATACAGTTTGAAACACAGTTGTATTGCAGAGAAGCAACGCAGAACTACTGGTATTGATAACCATCGTGTGGTGTTGCTTCAGAGTACCTATCGGTCGCAAGTGACCAAAAGACTACACCCTGAGTTTTCAGCCTACTATCCAAACTTCCATATCACATCAATGTAAGGACTTTTGAAACTCCGTTTGGTAATGCAACAACCCGTCAGACGGCGGGTCTTCAGTGGCACATCAGGACTCGAACTCAAGACTTGACGAGAAAGCCATTTCACACCATGATAACTCAGCTACCACGAAAGCCACGACTACATATAAGAATAGCAATAGATAATAAAACTGTCATCTGTTCTCAACATATTTGAAATGGTATCACCACAAACGACCGAGGACGGTACGGCTATACAACAGTAACAGTCTGATTGTTACTCATTATAAGTGGCTGAGAGAAAGTGTTCTTTCAAACCGCCAGTTTTGATTGTTTTGTTCATTATTGCTCGGGAATTTTTATTTTTGGAAACTTAAGCAACAT
The DNA here is from genome assembly GCA_019973955.1 of Trichonephila inaurata madagascariensis. Taxonomy (NCBI): domain Eukaryota; kingdom Metazoa; phylum Arthropoda; class Arachnida; order Araneae; family Nephilidae; genus Trichonephila; species Trichonephila inaurata. Next base: position 4,677 of record BMAV01009112.1, on the reverse strand, counting down.
TTTTGCGCGATTACTATGCGCGTTTAGTTTATTATTAGAGAATCAATATAGACAACTAAAAGAGAGCCGTTTTCAGCCTTGGAGACTTTCATTTTAATAACATTCTTCAAATAGCACTTTCATCAAAAGAGTAATCACGGAAGAACTTGTTTCTGGCGTCGTTTTGCTTACGTCCTGCGGAGCCACACTAAAAAATTCCGCAGTGTAATGGAAGGGGCTGATGTATTAACATTGTTAAAAGGTTCAAAAGCTCTCAAAGTTCGTACTGGTGTTCGTGCTAAATTTCGGGTTCTTTGCCAACAGTCTTCGTATTTAGTACCGAAATGGGACACTTAATAAACAATCAATCCATCGATCGTGATTGGTGAGTGAAAATTATCAAATTTAAAGTTTCCTTTGATTAATTATATTATTTTGGATTCATGATTGGATTCTTTTGCATCAGCCATTTCAATTCCATCCCTTCCCTTAATTTTCAAAAGGATTGTTGAAACCCAAAATTCGGGGAATTCGCATTAACGTTAGTTTCATTTTGAGCATTACTACTTTAGAGCTAACGGCAGTTTATGGTTTTATTACGCTAGAAACTCAATTTTAGTTTTTTGTCATCACAAATAGTCCAACAAGATTTCATTCTGCTACAGCAATGTTAGACTCAAATGTTTTTATATGTTTTTGGTTACTTGTTGAAAAAAGAAGAATACATAGATAAGAATAATAATGCTAAATTAACTACACTCACTTCCAAAAGTTAAGCACGAAGATGTAAAATGCAAAAAATCAACTAAATACGCTTTTTGATTGACACAAAAATTTGGCAGTAAGTAGCATATATGTTTATACATAAAACAAAATCAATAATTATACACAAATGAAAACAATAGTAAATTTTTGTAAGTTATCCAGATAATGTCATACTGGAAACTTAAACAGATTATGCTCTAAAGTGAAAATAAGCAGCATAAATACAAAAAGGGCATTAATAGGGTATGTGATCCTCATTTGTATGCAAAGGAGTGTACACCAGCTTCAGCCATGCTTTCAAGTAAGGTGGTCAGCCACCGCAGAATTAAACAATCGCCATTCTTCTTGTAGAGCAGTTTCAGCTCAGAGTGGCTGGAGGTGGGAAACGTGAAGGAATACCCAGCCCGGCCGAGAGCATCTCAAGATTTTCAATGGGATTACATAAGTCAAGGCGGAGCCATGCCCCAGCCCCGCCATACGTGCAATCCTTCACTCTCAGGTAGTCATCTACGATGTTAGCTCTAACCGGGACGTTGCGGGAACATCGCCCCATTAAAACAAAGTAGAACCATTTGCTGCGGCGTAAATCTCACAATGGGTTCCTGGGGCTTTCATATCGATACCGAACAGCAATGCAGAACCCCGTTTAAGATAATGCAGGTCGGTGCGGTATCCTAATGAAATCCCAGCCCACACCATAATGCTTCCCGCCTCGGAATGCGGCGATGTTCAGTGATGTTTGGGGATGATTGCGTGTTCATATTTCCCTTATCATATACGGCTTTGTCATCTGGCTCAGGCAAATCTTGACTCATCAGTAAACATGACATTGCCCCAATCACACACTGTCCAATTGCATGTTCGCCGGCACCACTTTAATCGTGCCCACCTCTTGATTAGGACTGATAGAGGAACCTGAAACAAGGCTGGGAACACAGTCCATTTTATATGTCTTCGGCACATGCAGTGGCTGGAGATATAGCCTTAACAATGGACGCTGCTTAACCATAGATGTCACACGTGTGGAGGTCGCTCTGCGATTCGCGGCTACAATAGCAATATATCGATCTTCGCAGGGGTTTGTGGCAGCAGGTGACCACCTACGGACCTTCGGGAAACTGTCGCAATGGGGGTTTGGGGATTGTACCGCCAAACGTGAAATTACAGAATGATGAACTCCGAAGAAGAGCAGCATCTGGCCAGGTCAGCTGCCTCACTGCTTCAATGCACCCTACAGCACACCAGTGCTCCAAGTCTTCCATTCGTTTTCTGATCCGCCAGAAACACGTATGTCTTGAAAACAAATTGTAGGAAGAAGTTTAAACATCTTCTATCATACAATCCAGCTTCTGTAACCCTTCATAAAAGCTGAAGGCTTTACAAGACTGCCTTTTTTGCATATTTCTTGACATGAAAGCACGATTGGCTCATTTTAGCACATATTTGCATACCATCACATAAGCGAATTGCATCCCTCTTCAATTCTGATTGGCTTTAGAAATTAACATTTTCACTCTCCGAGCTTAACTTTTGGAAGTAGGTGTATAATAGTGATCCTATAGGCATAATCCCAATACTTGTAGTAAGCAGGCATCCATGGGAGAATCCAGGCAGTACTGTCGTTCTAACAGTATCACTAAGCTAAGAGTTGTATTTAACACCATGATGAAGAATGTTGAGACTGAAATTTAAAAGAAACGAAATTAGCATAGAAAATATTTAAAATAATCTTGTGATTTATCATAACTTCTTAATGTAGCATGGTTTCTATAATAATTTCAATGCTTTATCTTTTTTCGCGTATTGAAAGATAATATTAAAATCTACCAAAGATGATCATGATGATGGTATAGTTTATACTTTACCTTGATGCACAAGTCTAGAGTAAATAATTCATCTGATTTCTCACCACAGTAATCCCTAAAGGGAAATTTGCGTGAACCTTCCCTAACCGATGGGGAATTCAATCAGTCTATAAATAACGTCGGCCGATTGCGGAGCCCCGTAACTGGTGGTGTACCTGCGCACAAAATACAATTTTTTAATGAATATTTATTTGACTGTGTGTGTGTTCGTGTCGTAACGTATCGTAATAATAAATATTTAAAAACTGAAATAAGGACTGATATTTGAACAGTGATTGCGCAACCAATATGCGACACATTTTCTGGTTCTCGCAAATTTTGCTTTTCGGATTACTGTAGCACAAGTCGCCACAGCTGCTGTGATGAACATTGACGAAAACCAGGGCTATATACGCAATTCTAAGCCCCACTCTTAGACCAACAGATTTTTATTTGTTAGTATAGAGATTGCATTTCAACGATTTTACTTGTTTTCTTCAGAATATCATCATCTCTTCTCCCTATAAAAGAAGTCTATTTATGTCATTGAGAGACAGAAACTTGCTACTGAACGTCTGGACGGAACTATATTATCATTGGGATGTGTCCCTGTGACCAAGGGTGCCATCATCTAACATTTGTAACATGTACCAGTAACTTGGTGAATTTATGCATCGTTTTATATATCACCCATCACAGCAGTATTTTTAATGACGACAATGAAATTTCAATATTTATGCAGTGCATTTTTTATGATATCAGTAGTAAAAGCTTAGAAAAGATTGTTTTACAATATGTGTGTTCTATAAGCAGAACATTAATTTAAACTAAGTAGCATACTTAAGTTTAAATTTATAAGGATAAATGCATGCTAATTTTAAAAATGCGTTGATAGCATTAGAGAATCAGTTAATTTAGCCAATTAATACCAATTAGAAGTTAAGAAAATTAATTAATACCATTGTAACAAAAATTATGAATATTTACAAAATGCAAATTTTATCATGTTAAAATAGGTGAGAGGTGTAATATAATAATTGAGATGTGTAACAATAATGAGAACAAATTTTAAGATTTAATATCGCTATAAAAGAATAGGAATTAGGATAATGTTTCTTAAAGTTTTCTTTTGTTGTTAAGTTTACGAATAAAAAGACATTTTTTTTCCTTCAAGGGCTGCTGATTGTTAATTACCATTGCAGACCAAGTATATTCCCCAGGAGCTGGTATCAACTTTCAATGTGGCATCATATAGGTGGATACCAATTCACACAGTGTACTTGTGACGCCCAGTTTCCTCCCAGAGAAAAGCACATGAGCTCTGAAGATGCGAAGTTGCATTAAGAATCTAATTTTATCGAGAGCGTTCAAGCCAAACAGGCACTCAAGGGATCTAATCATTCGAAAATAGACGCTGTCGATTTTTTGTATCATGAAAATCCACCGATTTGGCAGGCGGTCGAACCCACAAACTTGAGCATACAAGGCCATCACCTAACCCACTACACTACCCAGGCGGCTGCAGGAGAAAAAAAACACGGAGTCTATAAAAAAATCAGCGAAAATGAAATTATTAGAGCAGAAATTTGAAAAATGTAAAAACATTTACAATGAAAGCAATTGTACCACAAAATGTTTAAGTTTATTCAATGAATAAAGATGCTGTGTATGGTGAAACGTTCTCAAGAGAAAAATAAAAATTGTAGTAAATAAATTAAAATGAAATGAGCAGATCGAGTAAGAAAAAACCCCCCAAAATCCCAGAACAATGGTTAAGCATATATTTTAACGCCTACCGTAAAATCCGGCCTATAATGAGCACCTATATTCTCAGGCTGCAAGTTTTCATTTTTAGGTATGTTCGACGTAAAACGTGCACCCCATTTTTTACGAAGGAACCTGAAATGTTTGTTTCAAAGTATCTTATGCTTTAAAGTCATTTATTCGAAGCTTTTGAAAAAAAAACAGTATACTTCTAGAAATACAACACTTTAAATTCATAAAGAACGTTATTTCTTTTAAATAAGCAGTATTTCCATCTATGTTGAAGTCTAATATTTTCTATGCTCATCTTTCTTTTGTTTTAAGC
>BMAV01009111.1:0-20892 GCA_019973955.1 Trichonephila inaurata madagascariensis | reverse complement strand
TGGGATAAAATTGAGAATAATGGGCAATCAAAACCCTGGTAGTAGAAAACAACATAAAATCCTCCAGGGAACATATAACAAATGCATTACGATGCCAAAAAGAAGCCTGTTGTGTTTTTTATTTCAAACCATTGTCTAAAAGCAACACAATGTGAGAAAAAAAAAGAAAAAAGTGAGCTCAAGCATTATTACAGGCACCCCCACCAAAGAAATTTAGAAAAAAGGTAAAATTGAAGGAAGAAAGGTTAAAAAAAAAAAAAAAGAGAAGCCCGTGAATCAAAAGGGGGAAAAAAAACTCAAACTAAGTTCTTGACCAATTATAAAACCCGGGCCAAACAGTCCAGCTGCATAATTAAAAGGATGGTTTTAAAAAAATGTCCGTTGTGAAGAAATATTGGACCCTTCAACAAAGAATGAATCCAGTGCTGCAAATCCCAAAAGTGGTGGATGAGGAAATTTCCCAATTATGAAAATGGCTTTTTTATTTGTGACTATTGTTAGCTGCACTAAACCCTTCAACATAACGTTACAATGTATTATGCTTAGTTTGATACTTTGAAGATGTAAAACCCCAGTTATCATTTGTTAAAAAACCATGTAACATATTCAAAAGATAAAATCTGTTCAACCTTTCAGGTCGTCATCTTCCCCTAGTAGGGGGGGAAGATAAAATTTTTTAAGGGTTTCCCCAAAAAAATAAAATTATCCTTTTTTTTTTTTATTTAAAAATTTTGGAAAGTATTTATAATACAAAAAAGGACTACTCCTAAATTCAGTAAAAAATTTTTTATCCTTAAAAATAAATCAATAAACAACACAAACTGTTAACATCGTCATCTTGCCCCGGTCTCCCCTACATGTAGGATTGATTATTTTTTGTGTTATTGGTAGGTTCGAAATGAAACTCGTTTACTTCGCTTTCATGCTATCTAAATACACTACCAGCAATTATTATCTATATAATAATTTAGATAAAAATAAAAGAAAAAAAAACCAAATATTTTTTTAAAAAATGTATCACTAAATGCACTTTGAAACTTATCGTTCACTCCTATTCAGTAAGAGGTCTTACGAAGTTTTGAGAGAGGACATCATTTTTCCCTAAGTCCGGTACTTTTATTAGGATTGTTTTTGGATTCCCTGCACGGTGTTTATCATTTTAAAATTACGAAAAAATATTATGGGGAAAAAATCCTTCTTGTTCTGCATTATTCTTAACAAACAAGATTGTGTTTTAGGTATGTTCTATGTACTTTGGTGAATAAAACTACATCTAAAAACATGGAAATACATTTGATGAAGTTTCTTTAAACATGCTTTGATATGTTTCGTGGTAACACAATAAAAAGTTTGCTTACTTTTTTCAAAACTTTTCCTAGAAATTTTAAATTTATATTTCATGTAAGTTATTTTCTAACATTTCACACATTCTTAATGCAGCGAAAAATTAAATTTGGAATGGAATTTCTTTTTCAGAAGCTTCAGCAATTATTTGTGGTTTTTAGGTCTACAGTTTTATTTACTGTTCAAAATTTTAATTTTTTACTTTCTTCTATTAGTCATTTTTACAGAAGCGTGAAAAAATATTTAATATTGTTTTATCTAAAGAAAACACGGCAATGTTCCATTTACTGTGTTTTCAAATTTTTGCTTGAAAAAAAGGAAAGAAAAAACAAAAATGAGTTTATACATAAGAAAAAAATTACATTTGTTGCAATAAATTTCATCTAGCAAAATTTGTGTTCTTTAAATCTACTTTAACGTGAAATTTTTATAAATCTAAATTTTATTTGAACGAAATTTTAGCCCAATTGAGCATACATTACGTATTTTATGTTTATATAGTCCACTCATAATAATAATTCCTATTATGAATACATAAGAATGGCCACTTTTAAATAAAAATTCTGATTTAAAATCATTCTTTGTTAAATAAAACAATTTTATTTCAGAAATGGATGTTATAAAACAAACGTAAAATTTACCATATTATGCATATTAAAGCCGTTTCCTTAATACAGAAAAAAATTATTTTCCCAGTTTGAATAATGTTATTTATAGTATAATATTGGTCTTATTTATTTTATTTTCATAACGAAACTTTTGATTCATTATCGTTTATTTTTTTACTACATCATCTTTATTTAAAAAATTTAACTTTTTTAAATCATTATTTTTATAATAATCTGTCTGTTCTACTGGTTATAGATACCTATATAATTACTGCTATTTTACATAAAAGTTATAAGACTTTTCCCACATGATTTTACAAATGTATGAAATTGGAAAGTACGAGTACGTTGCTTTTTATTTTCACTTTTAGTTAATTATCTCCAAAGGTAAAGAAATTGGATATGAATACAGGTTAACATATTACAAAACTTACAATAATTACGGACATGGGGAGGTTTGCATCCTTTGTAAAAATATGTGTGTTAAACCCTTTCCCTAAGGGGAGGGGGGGACAGAGTCTGTAACCAACTTTGGCCGATAAGGAACTCCAAATCGGTAGGTGTCCCTACCCACAAAATAGTAGTTTTCAATTTATATTTAATTGTTTGAATGCCGTTATAATAAATATTTAAAAAACCTAAAAACAAGGACTCGTATCTTGAATACGCAAAGAAAGACGCGACAACACGTGTATGATCATGAGCAGAGATCATCAACATAGAAAAGACTAAAAAAGTGTGGCACTTATGAACTGATCTTGAGCGCAACCTGGTTGCGGTGAAGTCTTGAGTTTGAGTTCTGATGACATTAAAGACTCATCAAGTAGAAGGGCTGAATCACATGTTAAATTTGTCGAGGTGCAAAGTCCTCACGTTTAAGTGGTGGGGAATTTTGGGAAATGTATGGGGGCCCCGCAAGAGTCTTTTTCTTCTCTTGACGGGCAAATTTCCAGATTCGTCACCCTTCACCTCGTGTTGTCTGTATAAATATGGTGTTATTAAGCAATCAATCATTTATGTCGGAATAGTTAAGTTTGTTTTACATGGAACTGAGAGGAACAGCAAACATGATGGCTTGCTAAAAAATCAAGAAGTGATTTTGTGGTCATATAGACCCCCAGGGCATGATGACCCAAAGGGTCCACGTCAGTAAAAAAAAAATTTGTGGGTCCATGAAATGTAAAGGGGGGGTCTATGATTTGGGCCTCAATAAATCAAAACCCGTGATTTTTAATTTTTTAAAAAAAAAATTTAATCACAAAGGGGAAACCCAGTTTTTTACCTATTTTAACAGATTGATTTAATAAATTTAATGGGGTTTTAATTTAAAGGGTTATAATGTGACAGCAAAAATTTTTTATTTAAGATCCATTCAGTGTTTTGGGTGTTTTTTTCCCAGAATTAAAAAAAAGGTCGTATTGGATGTTGCAAATTTTTCCCAATTTTTGTGTCACAGACAATCTCCCGGGGAAAGTTTAAACTATGACCCTCAACATTTAAATTTTTTTTATTAAGTTTTTAAAAACTACGTTTGTGAATGCTTTGGCTATTTTAATACTACAGTAAGAGTAATGAATCCATATAGTCACATTGAAAAGAAATGTCATATTACAATGGAAACTGATCGGAGTAGGCCCTAACAAAGATCTTAAAGTTAAGTTTAGAAACAGATATCGGTAATTTTAAAAAAAAAATCTAATTTTAAAAAAACTGAACCAAGTAACGAAAATTAGGGTTAAATTAGATTGATTTTAAAATGTTAAAAACTTTTTATTGAAGCCCCAAAGATCCATCACCCCTAAAAAAAGCATTTGTTTTTGTTCAATTTTTTATGTAAAATTAAAAATTTTAATTTAATTAATTTACAATTATTTTTTTTAAAATTTTTTAAACATTTATATTTACTACAGTTAGATTTTTAAATTTCTTTTAAAATCAGAAAAGTAAAACTGTAAAAAAAGACATTTAAGTTGATAAATTGGAAAAAATTTTTTAATATTAGGTGGGTTTTGGAATCTACCCAAAGCCAAAAAACATGAAAGGGGGTCATGAGACAAAAATTTTTGGGAACCCTGGCCCTAAAAACATGGGTTTCCCCCAACCCTTTTTTGAACTCCCCCCTATTTAGTAATTTTTTCCAATACCGCCCCTCCCATTAAAGAGAAATAAGAGGGACATAATACATGGGACTAATTTACAAAATTAATTTTTTAAAAAAATATTCTATTACTAATGAACGCCCTCTATTTTAATTTTAATTTTTTTTTCTAAAAACCCTCATTTTTTTTTTCCCGTTGCGAATCCAAAAAAGCTTTGCCACAAATATACCCCCTCGTTTTTTGATAGGATATTGTTGGGAAATTTTAAAAGCTTTTGAATTTCTTCTTTTTTTAAAAGAGTGGAATAAAAAATTTTTTCTCTTACCTGTTATAAAGGAGCTTTTTTGGGGAAAAAAGGTTTTGATGATGGGAAGGGAATTCACAATAAACCATTGCTTTCAAAATAAAAATTAAAAAAATTTACAGTTTCAGCCTTTAAAAATCACGTTTTTTTTCTTGGTTAACATACCTTTTAAATTTTATTTCTTGGGTAATATACGTAAGAAATGCAGTGGACCAAACATTTTTCTAATGCTCAAAGACAAAGACAAACTACACTACAAAAGGTTTAAAAAATTTACTATATTATTCAATTTAATGTAGGTCTGAATTTTTAAAAAATTTTAAGGTTTTCATCCACCCCCGAACTATCGAAATAGGGAATTTTGGTACAGGGATAGAAATGATTTAAATATATACAATCAACAAAGGTAATCAGTTTTAAACATATATTTTTTGTTAGTATATAATCAGCTTTTTTGTTTCTTTGACTACATTTGTTTAAATCTGCCGAAGCCCTTCCGGGCCCAACCCCCCAATTTTTCTGGTTTTTTAGCCCCCCTAAAAACCCCCAAATGCCTAAAAAGGGGCGTTATCGCCCGCGTTGAGAACCTATGGTCTAGAGCGATTTTCCCCAAATTTTTTGTCTCATAGACCCCTTCCATTTTTTCGGTTTCTTTAGCCCCCCTGCTTATCTAATATAAAATCTCGCAAATTTATCAATTTGAATGTCTTTTTGACGCTGATCTACTACTTATTTTAAAAAAGAATTAAATTTCTAATTTTAGTGGGTATAGCTTTTAAAATTTAAGAAACAGTTAATGAATTAAATTAAAATTAGATTAAAAATAAATAACTTTTAAAAATTAAAATAACTGAGCAAAAATAAAGGCTTTAATAGAGGGGAATATGGTATTCAATAAAAAATTTTTTAACATTTAATATCAATCTAGTCAGGTTTAACCCAAAACCCCTTTTTATTAGAAATTTCCAGTTTTTTTTTTGTTTTTGAGATTGACAAACTCACTGAAACTCCCTCTCACTAAGAAAATCAATTAAAAACTTTCTCTCGGCATTTCATAATTCGCGACAAATAACAGGTACGTCTTTTTAAAGCCAAAATTGCTGACATCCATTTCTAAACTTTATTTTAAGATCGTTAGGACCTATTCTGATCAGTTCATATTGTAATATGACATTTTCTTTCAATGTGTGACTATGTATGAATTCATTGTCTACTGTGGTATTACTATAAAAAAAGCAATCTCAAACCTAGTTTCAAAATCCGAGTAAAAGGCATTTAAACATTGAATGTAAGTTAAAATGCCTTAACGGTGTGTGTAACAAATTGTGAAAATTCGATGCCCAAAATTTTATTTTCATTTAATTCGGGAAAAAATGCAAATGATCCTTGTCATAAAATTTATGCTGTAAAATAGTAATAAATTTTTTTCCCATAGATAAAATTTTTTTTTAAAGGGTTTAAAAATGACCGGGTTTTAAATGAGAGCTCTATCGGTTGAATCCAGGGGGTCCCCTGTTCCAAATTATTTTTTAACCCGGGGGACCCCTTACGGCCCTAGACTCCGGGGTCTATATAGACCACTTTGGGAATCACTGGTCTAGAGAATGAAGTTTCTGACTTAATCTTCTGATAGTGGTTTAGTATTGTAAGGCCAATGATTCTTTACATGCGATTTTATTTTTCATATTAAAAGTTCAGTAAGAGTTTTCTAATTTCTACCTAAAAAAAATTGGGATATAAAATATTTTCTGTATATGTATAGAGGAGAAAGCGGCTTACTCACTCACTCATCATGAGATCTCTGGAACGATTAGAGACACATACTTGAAATTTGAACAACCGAAAGTTTTTTTCTATAAGACTTAGATATCAATAACTTAAAAGAGAAATATACAGAGTCATAAGACATAACCAGCGAAGTGGGCGGGTAACGGCTAGTATCGCATTTATTGTTCGTGAATGGTTTTTGTTGGTTAGTCTGTTTCCTTTTTTTAAGGGGATTAAAAGTACACACGGTAATTTTGCTGCAATTTTTATCATGAATGTAATGTGATCAATATAGCGACAATTTTTAAACTTTCTCTTATACTTTTGATTGTTAGATAATCATATTAAATGAAACTGTCAAATTACTTGAAAGAGATTAAAATGTATAAAATTAATTATAAATGTAGTAAAAATGAAAAAAAAAATAATTAAATATTTAATAGGGAAAAATTAAACATTATATATACCATAAAATCCGGCTTATAACGCGCACCTATGCTTTCAAGCTGAAGTTTTTAAATTTAGGTATATTCGCCGCATAACGCGCACCCTCCCCCACCCCCTTTTTTTTTACTATGAATCCTGAACCATACGTGAGAAATGCTTTCATGTTTTGAAGTCATTTATTCCAGGTATTATGGCAGATTTTTGAAAAAATAAAATACTGCTAGAAATATAACCCTTTCAGATCATAAGGTGTGTCAATTCTTTGAAATAAACAGAAATTCGATATACGTAAAAGCCTTAACTTATTTATGCTCATTTCTTTTTTTATTTTTAAGGCTATCATTTTTATACTCGGAATGTAACGCGCACTCGTAAATTTCGATTTTATTGTTGGTGTTATGAGTGCGCGTTATACACTGGATTTTATGGTAAGTAACTTTTAACGATGAATGATTCAATATAAGTATTAAATAATTATAAATTAATGTGATACATAATGAAATATATTAACATTTAACTATTAATCATACTTGATTAAATATTAATAATTTTCAAACTACGCTAATTGATTATTTGAGAATATCGTATCTCATGATCTTTAAAAATATGAAGCATTATTGAGAAATATCTCAAAACGCACATTCCTTTTTGATTCGATGCCCCTGCACAGAAACTAAAATCTATTTTTCCCTCCCGTTTCGAATGTTTTGTTTCTTTTTATAAATAGACAGGTGCGATCGAAATCATCGCTTCCATCGATGACACTGATTACGATTTTTATACACTTCGAAGGTTAGTTCACGTGTTTTTCAGTAAGTTCCGTTTTCGCAACTCGTAGTCATTAATTACGAGTGATGCCGATAAAGGAATCGGTCACGATAGCGGTTGCCCAATGCTGTCACGCTGTTACCGTTAATGAAGTGCTTTCGAAGATCTGGGAAACGCCCTTGAAGAATTTAAAGAGGAATCGGATTCACGATCGTCTGCTTTCATCGAGGGGTGGAATGATTTACGAGACCTACTGTTATCGGTCGTATTGAACTGAAAGACAAGGATGGTTGAAATGAGAATGCTCGGATTGGATAAATGCTTGTGCTATTTCTTGGAGAACGTTCTAACTTCTTGTGTGTGTTCTGTGAGCGCGTCAACATTTCTTACCTGAAAATTTTTCAAAGGTAATAGATGGTAAAAGTTTGTTTAGAAATCAAACATAGTTTCTAAAGTTTCATGGAATATAAATAACTAATAAAATAATTAAAAGATAAGATTTTATTAAATTTTTTTGTGTGTTTAAATATGGTCATTTATACATAATAGAGACATACAGGTTTTTGACAATATAATAGGAACACCTGTGAAAAAATGTTCTTTTATTAGTAAGGAACTGGGCCACCTTTGGCCTGAAAGACAGTTTTCATTCGACGTGAGATTCATAAATAAAAGTCGAACAGAGTTCATCCAAATTCGCCCTCATTCCTTCAGCAGGGCCGCCTCTAGTACAGATAGTGTGCGAGGAGGAGAAAACCGAGCACGCAGAATTTGTTCTCTAAAATTGTTCTCAATGATGTTCAAATCAGGTGACTAGAGACACTACTTTAGAAGTTCCACTTCATCGTTTAGCTCATGTAATCATGTTTGAACACAACGAAACGTGTGAACAGGGGCGTTGTCATCTTGGAACACAGGACTTTATCCCGGAAAGAGAGTTTGAAGCCTAGGGTGAAGAGGATCTGCGAGAATGCTTCGATAATGATCACCTGTGATCCTCTCCCTCAAGAACGAGAGACCCCAATCCACGGGAAGATATTGAGCCCCACAGAACTTCTTCCGTGTTTCACGTTTGGAACCAGGCAGTCAACATGAAATATCTCTGCCTGTGTTTGCCACACGAACACACGTTTGGTGGTCTGGAAAAATGTAGATAAAGGTTCATCAGACCAGATTACTTGTTTCCATTGCAATTGTGTCCAGTTTAGCTGGTCTCGGTACTTGACTCTATTTTCTTCATAGCATTCCACACCGAAACTAATGGTTTTGGAATAGCTACTCTTCCACGAATGTTCGCAGCATGCAGCTCCCGTTGAATAGTTTCATGGATGCAGGGTTCTGAAGATAGGTATTCATCTCGGACGTTATATGCGGCAGTGTAGTCTTGCGTTTTCGGACAACTTGTTTAATATCCGTCTCTCGCAGTCCTTTAACTTCGACTTTCGTCCACTTTGATGATTCACAGAAGACACCTTACGCAGGGTTGTGTAGTCTGTTATAACCCTTGACACACTGGTTCTTGAAACACCTACAAGGTTGGCTGTTTTGGACACGGACGTTCCAGCAAGGTGAACTTCAATATCATTCCTCTTTTCACGTCGTAGGGGTCGGACATTATCGCGCTTTACTAAGAACAGAATTTTCTCATATAACTCTTACATTGTCAAATACTTGACCGATATCTTCCCTTTCCCTGCCAACAGATGGAGCATTGTTGCACACGTGGTGGCCTTTTATTGGACGACTCATTTTTAAATGGATGTTCCTATTATTTTGTTCTATACCTGTAGTTTCTAAAATGGTCTTAACAGGTAATCCTTTCTCTTGTGTCTACTTCTACCCTTAGAAATTAACCAGACAATAGTGGTAACCGAAGTACTTACGTATTATACCGTCGACCAATTTCGCTAAACAAAAGAAGTCTCCATTCCGAAACGTTCGCCTAATACTGCTGTTGTTCTTGTGCCTATGGATTTGGCAAGGAAAGGTATAAAAACATTACATTCCACCAAAAGTGGCAACAACTGTGACTGACAATCCGGAACGTCCGGCCTGTAGATGATCTTCTGCAGGGGTCCATGAGTGAAATCAGACCGAGCTATAGTAATCTGGGCCCTCGAAGATAAGTTTTGGTGTGACCAGTTTTTACACTGTATGTAAGATCTTGTTTCACAAGGTGGGTCTTCATGCCCTTGTAGTGCTGAGCTATTAATCTTACGATTGAGGAGATTAGGATTCTTGAGGAGTCGAAGTCAATTATGAGTGGTTTTTTAAAGGAATGGGATAAAAGGCCAAATGCTGTCATCGTTGTAATTATTTTGGTACTGCACGGGGACGGTTTTGAATCATTGGCTGCATATCACCGTATTTGGCAACGTCTTTTGATTTAAAGAAATTGGTCGACGGTATAATACGTAAGAACCGAAACTTGTGTAACTCATTTGTATGTCTTGTTTAGTTTAAAATAATTCACTTGACCATGTTTAATCCCAAAAATTATATACTATGATTTTGTATCAAAAACAATTCTGGAACTTATCTGTTGAAAAACTAGCGATTCCTTTCAGGAAATTTTATCTTAATGTATCTGTTAATTTCTATAAATTTGAAACCGTTACTATGCACCTTATCTTATTTTTTTTAATAAAGCTGCCTAGCGGGCTGATGCGGCTGGAGTAGCAATCCTTCTAGAAGCGGCTTTACAGCGCTAAATTAAGGGCTCTTAACATGGGCTGCGAGATCAAAATTTTAAAAATGAATTTTAATGAAGCTGCGATGGATACACTTGAATTGCTTCATGAATTGAAAGTAACAGAATACACCTAATACAAAAGAATAAATCTTTGAGAACTTGATTAAGACAAATTTTAGATGTGATTTTAAAAAATCATTCTGGAAAAGATACTTCAAGTGAGCAAGCAAAAAAGTGTATAATATTTTTTGATTTTTTATTTTTTGTGCTCTTAGCCTTATTTTTCAATTCCTACTATTAGCTCACACTCTCTCTTATATATATATTTATTTAAATAATATATCTTGGTGGAATTTTCAATCGTTAATAAAATACATTTTAAAACGCTCAATTGAGCTGAAATTTTATATACATGATTATTTTAGATGACAATACAATAATTTAATTCTAATTAATAAAAATTAATTGATTTAAAACTAATTATTTAAATAATTACAAATACAGCCACGTTGGTGACTTAGCGACCCTTTTGGTGACTTGTGTCAAAACTTGAAAAGGTTTTTTCTCACGTTTTAAAGCATTCAGTTGAACTGAAATTTTATATACACGATTGTTTTGGATGACAATATGATGCTTTAATGATTTAATAAAAATCAATGACCACTTAATGTTGTGATTCTGTCCTATGTATATACATACTTATATTAATTGTAACTATTTAATAGAAAGTAGCTAACATAAATTTTTTCTTTGTTGATCTAAGTAGGAATTAAATTTTTTATATTACTTTTTATTTAAAATTGTGTGTAAACAATTCTTGTGTGTAAAGAGGTTTAACAAAATTATCTTATATGTTACCTATACAGCAATATTTTAATAAAATATTCTAAAGTAGGGAGCAAATGAAATATAAGATTCATAAAAGTGCCAAATTGGAAAATGGGCATAGTCGCGATTTCGTGGCTGGTGTTATCTCTGTCGAGACTCAAGTTCAAGTCTTGATATCACTAAAAATCTATCATGTAGAGAGGATGGTGTATATTAAATCCTTCTAGACTTTCTCACATATGAGTGGTATGGAAGTTTGGTGAGCGGGATATCAGCTCAGCTACCGTCCTCGTCTTTTGATTGTGGTTCAAAATCCGAAATCCATTGCAATAGCTCTCTCATAGCTTCATATGTGATGCTAAGCAAGTAACCAGCTGCCGTGTAAAAGACTAAGAAACCCGATTTGAAACCCTTGTAGATGTGATCTTGGTCTATCTGGAAGAGAAGAAAAAAATAAGTAATCGATTTATTAAAAATAAATATATACCCAGTTGGACCCCAGATTTAACATTCTGCTCGTTAAATCGGGGTGCAAACGAAGAACAATTTTTTTGCACTTACTTTTTGGAAATTTTATAATAACCACGAACACAAAAATATCCATAGTTAGAAATGGACTAAATTCATGATCGTCACGTGATAACGGCAATCACGTGTTTCCCATTGATTAAAAATTGACTTACTAGTTGTTCAACTTGTAAAGTTTAGATAACATTTAAAATTTGATGATTGGGTAAGGAGTTCCCGTGTTAAAATTCGTCAAACAGTTTTCAAGGTTAAAAAAAAATACTTACATTATACGAATACTTTTAAATTAAGTGCATTTTGCTTAACTATGTGCATTATTATATCGTTGACAAATATGTACTTTCTAAAAGAAAGTTCCTGCAAAAAGCAAAAGTTGGCAACAGTGAAGCACATGAACTAATTGGCTGGAAACGCGTGATTATATTTATGATATAATTATGACGTCGCATTAATTTATGAACTGATTGGCCGAAAAGCCGTGGCTCAGTTATCATGTGACTAATGACGTAACATTAATTTAGTCCATTACACACTTTTTATACAAGAGTCAAAAATACTATTAGTGAATGATAACACTCCCCTTAATTTTGGAAATCTAAAATACTGACTAGTAGATGTTTGACAACCTTTTTGATTTCTGATTCGAAAGAGTTGTTTTTCGACTTTTTTGTAAAAAGAAAATGCTACGTTTAAATTTCGGTAGCATGAGGTATGTTTTCAGTTTCCAAGCTATATAAAGCATTAGAAAATGTAACAGTTCAAAATCGCTAATCATTGACTCCGACAAATCAACAATTCCTCAAATTCAGTTGCACAGATAAGCAGTTAGTCATCAAAAGTAACAAAATCTTAAATCTTAAAATATTCCTCTGTATTGTGGAGTGGGATGAGATGAGAAAATTTCCTGTTCAACTCAAAAATCACACGATATGTTACACTCATGACTCATTTGCACCTGTTAAGTCTAATAACGCTCTTCACCTTTGGCCGTCGAAATTTGCTGCTTACAAAAAAGGTCTTCTATGTCTTCTGTGAAAAAAAAGTCCTATTTTTTCTAATACAAAAATTTTGGGCTGTTAAAGCAACTCGTTAATTTGGGGTTTATTATTCGTTAAATGAGGTTTTTGCCTTCATTTTAATTGGGGAAGACAAAAATTCGTTAAATCGGGGTTCGACTGTATACCATATTCCGTGATTCATTTATGTGAAATGCTTTATAAATAAACCACTGAAGGTATTTTTCTGAATGACAGAAATTCTCTTGTAGAGTTGTGCCAGCACTATTTGCGTCCTTCTGTCTAACAAGTCCTCTTGGGAAATCTTTGGTCCCTTAAAGCTACTTTATTTGCAACGCACCCTCTGAAGAAGAGAACGCGATTATGTAAATTAGGTTTACTAAGCTCTCAAGCTAAACATAGAGAAAAAGAGAGATAGGATAGATTACTAGCGGATCAGTGATTAATTAAATTTATAGTGCAACTCAGATATTTGATAATTATAATAATTAAGGAGGATTGGTCACTAGCGATTAGATAGTTAGGAAGATAGTGTATTCGAACATGAAGTAAGTGTACTGTTGTTCAAAGTCTTCTCATACTTCGCGTAAACCTCGTTATTTATCTACATATTGCTTCATTTGGGCTCATCCCTTAGTTTGGATCGGTTGAACTTGTGTTGTTGATTTTTACAATAAATTACCTAATTTTGAACATAGCTAGTCTTCCTTCGCTTCCTCTCACATCTCTACATCTCTAGGTGTGAATCTGAGAACCGTTACAGAGTTCTAATATAAACTTAAGGTATCCGACTACGTTCGGAACCGTGATTTTGCAAAAGCGTGTAAATGAATAATATTTATGATATTCAGTGTCAGATCACGTATAAAATTGTTTTAAGGACATTATGACAAAAAATTATTTAAATACAATATTTTGGCAAAAATAACTTAGAATAACCTTTTTCCAAATGTTCTCTTTGTAAAAATGCGTTTTATTGTATTAATATTTTGCTTGTATTCAGCTCAGGCCTCTGTACAGAGGCTCAACTAGAATGTTTGAAATGCATAACTCGGAAGTCTGTTTATCCATGTTTTACGAAAACCGAAGGGAGAAGTTTTAAGAAAATATGCCGATAACTATTTCAAATGGTTGTAACTCTGAAAATAATATGAATTTTTAAAAATCACATAGTTGAGCCTCTTGTACAGAGGTCTGAGCTATATACAGGCAAAATATTAATACAATAGAAGCATTTTTACAAAAAAGAACATTTGAAAAAGTTATTCTAAGTTAATTTGCCAAAATATTGTATTTAAATAATTTGTTTTTGTCATAATGTCCTTAAAACAATTTTATACATACATTCTAATCTAAGTGACACTAAATATCATGAAAATTATACATTTATGCGTTTTTTTAAAATCATGGTTCCCCGAACGTAGTCGGATACCTTAAAATTTATAGCGACTGTTAAAGCTAAACGCCAGAAACCCACCATTTGTACAAAAGAATTCAATAAAGATGAAAGATAATAAATTTTCACTATAAATAAATTGCATTTAAATACTTTTTTTATACATCAACTGAAAAACTGTTCAGAATTTAATACAGAAACAATAAACAGTAAACATTTGTTTTTAAACATTTAAGGATTCTAATCTTCAAATTTTATGCATCATTTTCCTTTTTGAAATCAAATTTTTCCTTACCCTCTTATTTCCTTACTGATATTCACATTTCTAATGATATTTAGAATCAGAAAATTATGGACTCTTTTATGTATAAGGCAAAAAGACATTTATTTCGAGTTTTTCCAGATTTCAAAAATTATTTTTATTTTCCAGTGTTCAGGTTAAAAACACAGATCAGATTTATTGCAATATTCTAAAAGAGGTAACAGATTTGGAAGTAATTCAATGGCATGCTTGGCAGCTTCGATAAATAGAAATTCTTGCATAAAATTTAATTCTATGAAGAACTCATAACGATGCCATTCCGAACAGGAATTATTTCTATGGAGAAAAATTTTGAACAATCCGAATTTTTCAAGAAAACATTTCTAAATGTATAAATGAAAATTTTAATGCATGCAGTTCACTTATGAAATTATATTATAATGTCTTTTCACTCAGTAACCATATATTTAGTTAAGATGAAAGAGATAGAGATAAAATGTTGTTTATATATAAGATATAATGTTGTTTACAATCCTTGTTTCATTTCTCCTACTTAAAGAACTGAGCATTAAAAATATTCGTAAACTTTTGATCCTTTAGAATATTCTGAGAAATTGCAAAGAAGTCTATTTACTGTGTTTCCTCTAAGAATATACATTTGTAAACAATTTACCGTAAATCTTTGAAGTCCATTATGAATCAAATGTATTAAACTTGGTTTCTAATGGAAAATATCATTTCATTTTTGCATTAGTATACGTTTCTATTTCTCTTTTTATTTACAATGGTAAGTTTATGAATGTGGGATAAGACTTTCACGTATGAAAGAACTGTACGTAATGCAAATTATTTGTAAACATACTTAAAAACATTTTTCAAAGTTCCATTAAAGTTATGCTGCATTTATCTAAATTAAGACTTTTTTAATTTAAAGAAATAGAAAAACGTAGTATATGAAAAAATGAAATAAAACTTTCTACTAGAAACCAAGCTTTAATTATTAAATGATTCCATTTTTAAATTTTCTTAAAATTTTTATTGAGTATAATAATTCTGATTTGTGATTAAACATTGGTTTCGGTAGTCTAGTGGTTTGGTGCTGAACTCGTGCCTTGCATGTCATAAATTCGAACCCCAGTGCCATTTAAGATTCGTGGAGTGGAGCAGCTGAAGCACATTAAATCTCTCGCTGCTCGAAGTCCTACCTCAGCCGTGGTGTGGTAGTTTGGAAAGCCAGCTCAAGTGTATTCCGTGGTCCAAAATTACGAGTTCCGCCCCCAATAGCCTTCGTACTGTTTTATAGTGTGACGTTTATAAACATTCCCTCATTCACTGAATCAACATTAGTTTTTGTTAGAAGTTTGCGATGAACCTTTTTCACATTGAAAGGAAAATCTAGTTTAAAACAAGTAATATACAAAAAGCCTTTTTAAGTCAATTCCTACTTAGATCAACGAAGAAAAATTTTATTTTAGCTACTTATTAAATTGTTACAATTAATATAAATATGTATATGTATATGACAGAATCGCAACATTAAGTGATAATTAAGTTTTATTAAATCATTAAAGCATCATATTGTCATCCAAAACAATCGTGTATATAAAATTTCAGTTCAAGTGAATGCTTTAAAACGTGAGAAAAAAACCTTATCAAGTTTTGACACAAGTCGCCAAAAAAGATGCCAACGTGGCTGTATTTGTAATTCTTTAAATAATTAGTTTTAATCAATTGATTTTTATTCATTATAATTAAATTATTGTAATGTCATCCGAAATAATCATGTATATAAAATTTCAACTCAATTGAGCGCTTGAAAATGTACTTTATTAACGATTGAAAATTCCACCAAGGTAAATAAATATAGAGAGAGTGTGAGCTAATAGTAGGAATTGAAAAAGAGAAAAACAAGCACAGTATCTTTGCATTATAATAAAAATAATATATCTTGTTTTATAACAATGATATTCAACACTAAAAAAAGAGTATTTCTCAAAAAAGTACTGAACGAAAGCTGAAACTAATACTTCTAAAGAAAGACACTGTTTTTTGAAGTGATAACTTCTTTAGACGCGTTTTGCTCGAGTGTGAACTTTAAAATGCGTTTTAAAAAGCCAAGCATTGTTACGCTGAGGTTTGTAACGCTCGTAACAATGGTATATGAATTTTCCGTAACAATGTAAAGTCCTTTAAGACTTGTTATAAGTATGAGAAAACACATTCTCAGCAATTGGTATATGTTGCGTATCAAGAGCAACAAGTCTTGAAGGACTTTACATTGTTACGGAAAATTCCGATCCAAAATTCTTCCATGGCTTAAGAGAATCTGCATATCTCAGAGATCTACAAAATGAACTTAAAAGATTATCACAAAACAAACTTAAAACAATCACAGATATCTTCACAAACTTTATTTTCACAAAAAAAGGGAACATCAATATATTCTTTGAACTGTCAAAGTTTTCGTGCACATGCTTTGGCACATGACAGAGTTATGCAACATGTAACTATGTTACTTTTAACAGAAACTTGGATAAATAATGAAGAAATCATAGATATTCAAAATTTTCATTGTATTGCTAAATTCCAAAGACACAACCACAGAGCTGATGGAGTTGCTATGTATAAAAATAAGGGAGATCAGACAAATTATGCCACTTCAGAAATGGATGTAGCATCAAATACTACTGTATCATTTGGGTTTAATGAGTCATGTATAGGAGAAATGTATGCAGCGAAATGTAGAGCAGAAAATGGACAAGTAATTCTAATGGTTACTATTTATATATTTCACCAAATCAATGTGTAGAGAAAATTATCGAGTTCATTCACAAAAATTTAGTTGCCTGCACTGTGTGTGTGAAGCCGAATCAACCCTTCTAAATAAATTGCCTATTATTTTAAGTGGATATTTTAATGTAGATTTTTCAAAAGCCAAATCAAAAGGCTTTAGTAGATTTTTTAAAATCAAAATTCAATTTAATTATGCCAAATGATCCAAATGAAAGCATAAAGAAGTACGGAACAACGCTTGACGGAGATATTTTTAGATATTTAAATGATTTTGAATCTAAAGGGTTCATAACCTATTTCAGCTACCATAAACCTATTGTTTCCTTCTTAGAATACAATTAATTCACAAATATGATTGTGTATTTCGCAAAAAATATTACTTTATGAGTTTACATATGAATAAATAATTTTATAGGACAATACTATTATCCCCTTGTTTTGTATTCACCTAACTCTAATCCCTGAAGATCACACATTGACAAAATTTGAAGTTATTCACTTCTATCGTTGGCTGCATAAGAAAACAGCACACCTTCTGCTTACTCTCGAACTTTCGTTTTGCTTACATGTAAAAGAATCATGGAGCATGTACATTTAAAGTAAAATGTTTTAGTAGCAACACGCTCAAATTCTGCTATCATTCGCTTATTAAGCCCCTCTGCCCTGAAGACTCATTTTTACGATATTTAGTTAATGTCCCAAACAAGCAATCAAAATGAGTAACCGCCAACGTGTTTGAATAATGAGGGGGAAACATCGGGAGATTTTAGGTAGAACAGTCTCAATTGCTGATTGTTAGAGACTTTAATATACCTCTTAGGTTATGAGCCAATTTGGAAACTGTTTAATGAGACTATGCTTTAAGAGAAATGGCTTGGTCAAGGTTGTCCAAGAACCATGACTACTATTGAAAATCAATATACAGTCGCACCCCGATTCAACGAATTCTTCGAAACAGAATATTTGTTCGTTAAATTGGGGTTATTCGTGGTATCTGGGTCCAAGCAAAATGCAAATTTTTTTTACATTTACCTTTTGAAATTCTACAATAAGCAACTACACAAAAATATCCATATTTAGAAATTACACGCTCTTGATTCAATGGCTAAAAATACAATTAGTGACTTATTACGCACCAGTTAATTGGAAATTTTTTAATAGCGACAAATATATGTTTGAAAATCTTTTTGATTCCTGACTCGAAAAGAATTCTTTTTCAACTTTAGGCATAGAAGAAAATACTGCGCCATTTACATCCTGCTGCTTGAGGTATTTTTTCACAGTTTCCACGAACAATGTAAAGCATTAGAAAAAATAACAATTATAATAAGAGTTTCTTTATCGTTTTCTACATCAAAATTGCTATTCATTGGCTCTGACAAATCAACAATTCCTCAACTGTAGTTGCATTGACAGGCAGTCCGTCATCAAACGTAACAAAATCGTTAAAATCTTAAAATATTCCTCCGCGTTGTGGAGTGGGATGAGATAGGAAAAGCACCTGGTAAGTCTAATATCCCTTTGCCCCTTGGACGTCAAAATTTGCTACTTACGAGAAAAATGCTTTTTCTGTTCCGGCATTTGAAAATAAAATTCAGTTTTTCCTAATACAAGCTAATTGAAAAAATTTTAACTGTTGAGATGATTCGGGAAATCTGGGGTGATTATTCTTCAGTAGGGGTGTTTGCTTTCATTTTAATCGGAGAAAGAGAAAAATTCGTTAAATCACGAAATTCATTAAATCGGGGTCCGATTGTATTTTGCAAAATTGTAGCAACTTCTTTGGTGCCTTGTGATTTTAATGCAGCCACAAGGATTCAAATTTCACATTATGCGTACAGCTCGCATCTCCGCTCGAAATAGCCCTGTTAGTATGGTGCAAACAATATCAGCATTGTGTAGAAGATCAATGGGGAACCTCTCTATTCACTTGAGTCTGATTTTAGCATAACAACTAATTCTCGAAGTACTTTTATTTTGAAGGAACTTTAAGATCTGGATTCATGTTCTCCAACATCTGAGAAAGAGGCCGCTACAGCTGTGGAAATTTGATGGCCCTCTAAGAAGTGTGACGTTTAGAAAAATTGACGGGTAGCGTGAAAGTTAAATTAAATAATTGATTTATTACGTCCGCAGCTATTAATTACAAAATGTACATTGGTTTCAAGTTCAAACTGTTGACTATTTCCATTCAACAGAATATGTTATTTACGAAAAAGGAGGCAACACAATCTTTTTTTTTAATGTTTCAAAACGGACTATCTCTCCACATTTTTGGGACGGGGGCGATCGCCACTTTCACCTTGAATTTCACTCGGAGCTCCGGCTCGCAGGTGGATTGGTGTTTTTCTCACGGCCATCGGTTGTCGGGGCGATGGCAGATGAAAGGACCCGCAATATTTTAGGGGTACACGTGCACGTGTTGATATGAACGGCTTAATCCTATCCGCATAAGGATGTCACTTTTGCAGCTGCGTTGGCGAGAAAACGTTACAGCAGACATCATGTTGGTAGTGTTCACAGGCCTCCGAGTCTTTGAAAGTCTCTCCAGACCATCAAAGCCTCATCTCCCCAAGTCTTTTTTTATCTTGGAGGACATGTAGCGGGTTCCTAGAGAAGTATTACGAAATATAAGGGTGAAATCTTGATGCAATATGTTCGTCTTTTTAGGGCTGCAGCTAACCTTGACTTCGTTTTTATGGAAAACAATACTAATCCTCATACAGCTAATGAATATCTGGAAAGTGAAGATTTTAAAGTGACTCGGCCAAAAAAACCCCGACCTACCCTTAGAATATTTTTGGGAATCCTTTTTAGGAATACTGTTACAATTTCCCAGAGCAATCCAGGACCTGAAAATAATGCCTGAGTAGGAATTTTTATTAACTCCCCCGTATAGAAAAACACGGCTTTGGATACAATCGACGCAATTTAGAACCTCGTTTAAGTGACGTGGATGACAGCAGAGCTACCACCTCATCTATCCCATCCTGCCAAAGGAATCTCGACAGATTTAACGTGCATCAGTTCTTAAAATAGGCTTTTTTGGCACTAGGCTCAACCGGCAAACCTCAAGTTCTTCCAAACCCACTAAACCAGCCACTAGCGTTTCTGGAAAAAGTAGGACAAATTTATACAGAGATTTATAAAATGTCTCCTTTCCAGCATCAATTCACTTTGGGAAAACTGTATAACTATAGATGGGGGAAAATAAAATTTTAACAATCCCCATTTAAACCATTTTGATTCCATCTTTTTTAAACCCTCTTTTAGTCTTTTTCGTTATTAGCCATACACCAACCCTAACGGTTGTGTATGTATTTACCTATCTGTCTGCTTTATTTCCTATCTTATCTATATACTATCCCCCCTGTCTCCCAGGCAAATAGATCAACCAATGTAATTTGACTTAATTTGATAAAAATTTGTTCCATGCTTCTATAAATAATCAACAAAAAGTGAAAAATATTGGTGTTTTTTTTTTAAACTTTTGAATACCAAAAGTACTACTTTAAGAGTGTAAAATCTACGATTTTCGAAAAATTAAATATGAGAAAATCAATATTAAGTAATTATACTACTCAGATATGTATTCTCCCTCTTTGTTTCAAATATATATTTACAGGCAGATTTTTATATATATATATATATAAAAATATTTAATTAAAAATCAAATTTCATAATATAAAAAAAATTTTGAATAATTTGCTATTTACGTGTTTCTAAAATAAGATTTTTTTTTTTAAAAATGCTGAAAATTTTTTTGGTTATCATACGTTTTTGTCCATGCTTTTTGGGTGTAAAGGTAAATTTTAAAAATAGCAATCCTTAAACTGTACACAAACCCCGAATTAGTTTTTGTTTTATTAAAATTTATATTCTTTTGAAATTGTTTTATGGGTTTATGCAATAAAATTTCCAGTAACTTTCCCGTATTAAAAAACAAAGTTTCTGGATATTTTTTCTTTTGAGTTTTATGTTGTAATTTTTAAAACCCAGAGATTGACGAAATCAAAGAAAATCCAAGACCAAAAATTTTT
>BMAV01009110.1:66612-120294 GCA_019973955.1 Trichonephila inaurata madagascariensis | reverse complement strand
TTTTGAAAACTTATCCGTGTATACAATGAGAAACTATATATTTTTAAAATGTTTCCATGTGTAATATTTAATTATTTATTTTGTTATGGGAGTATTCTTACATAAATTTCGTTAATAATTGGCATATTTTATAAATGCGACTTTTTTTATGCGGTCCCTATCCACCGCATAAGAAAAGTTTTTTGTAATATCTCCACGAATTAGTTCATTATATGTAAGAATTTAGGAATTTTTTTTGATTTTTTTTTTGTGCGTTTTTTTTTATGTGGTCCCTATCTACCACTCAAAAGCAGGTTCAACTGTATATTTTATTTATATAAAATAACTATATTTTTCATCGTTTGGTTCAATTAAATCAGGGTACACTCTTTTTATTATTTATTTATTTATTGCTTTATGAATGAGACAAATTAAGAAATTGTGTTTGTCGTGTAAGTTTTGTTGTCATTGTACGATCAATAAAGTAAGGGATTTTAGAAAGAGTATAATTTCCGTATGAAATCATAAAAAATAAGATAAAAATGCTTACTATTGACATAAATAAATGTATTATTTATGTCAAGAAATATATTTTATACATATAAAAGAATAAGATATTTTTTCCCTGTTTGGTTTTATTAAATCAGGGAAATCAGGGTAGACTCTTCTTTTTTGCTTATGAATGAGACAAATTAAGATATTGTGTTTGTCGTGTAGGTTTTACTGTCATTGTATGATCAACGCAGCGAGGAATTTTAGAAAGAGTTTCAGTTCCATATGAAATTGTAAAAAATAATATTAAAATTCTTACAACTGACATAAATAAATGTCAAATTTTAATAACGTATAAGGCTTGCTGAAATGAAAAGTGAACAAGTTGAATAAAAATAATGATTTTATTGGAAATCAAAAGAAATCGCTCTGGGTATTGTATCACAATTTTCATCATTTCTGTAGCAGGTCTGTCTTCACCATTCTTGAGGAAGTCTTGCCCAGCTTTCTTCACTTCATGGTCCAAATATAAGCGTTATACTGTCTGAAGAGTTCTGAGGGCCTAGAAGTCACAGGGTGATAATTCCGGACTGTACGATGGGTGTACTAACATTTCCCATCGGAATTTTTAAAATTGTCTTGGTTTCACGGAAAACGGGAGGGAGGACATTGTCGTGGAGATCCCATATCATTTGTTACCCTTCTCGAAAACTTTTACTCCAAATGTTCCAAGATGTTCGACATAAACTGTGCTCGTCATAGACTACCACTACCTGTCGACGGCATTAAACTCCCCTCCAGCAATCAGAATCAGTACTACTGTAGATTGTCTCAGTCTGGACGCATTCTCATATGGCACGACTTTACTTTTGATTAATTTCCTCTACCATTAACAAGTTTCCTTGTTAAACATCATATGCTGTGCACACTTCCTACAGTCCTTCGTATGCCTCTTTGGTGACTCTGCTATAGCTGTATTCCTTCTGACGAAATCGCGTATGTCCACTTTTCATTTGGGCAACTCTTATATGTAATGTTCTCTCTCTCTCAATCCAAGGAAATAATCACTTGTTAAAGTACAATAAAAAAAAAGTATGAAAGAATAAAACCAACAAAAGCTCAACACAAAAGCTGTACTTTTGAATTTTGTATTTTTGAGGGTTTTTTTTTTTTTTTGCAACCTTTCTTCTACATTTATAATGTCTAGAAAAATTAGATTTATGTTTGTTAGAGATTTATGCTCCAAAAAAACTATTGAGAGGCAATCAAAATAACATGGAATATTAATTAGTATTTTAAACAGGTTTCCCTGATTCACAATAGGCATCTGTGAAATTACGTATAAAGTTTTAATAAAATTTTATCTCTTAAAATATATCTTTGAAGGAGAAGAAGATAATGTCTAAAGAGTTGTTTTGGTGTTAAACTAGCTGATGTCTTCTTCAATAAATGAAGTATTTAAAAAATGACAGAGGATCAAAACAAACTCTATTTCAAAAGAAATGGTTCGAATAAGTTGGTTTAATGCATCATTTAAACTTTTATAACACATTTGAACTTAACATTTGTCATTATAATAACTATGATCCGTGTATCTTTTGTGTCTCCTATGATTTAAACCAGTGACTCCCAAAGTGGTCTACATCGACCCCCAGGGTTCTATGACGACCCAAAATGGGGTCCACGTAAGCGAAAAATAATTTTGGGGCCCATGAGGAGTAAATGTAGGTTTACGATAGTGGCTCTCATTAAACCAGCTACTAACTTTAATTTTAAAGAAAATTTAATCAAATGGAAACCATATTTTACCTATTTTATTTACTAAATTAAATGAGGATAATTTGCAGTTACAAGGTGACAGCTTAAATTTTATTAAAGCAAAGACCAAAATTTCTTGTCAGAACTATGCTAAAGGAGTATAATATTGCACGTCGCGAATTTTTCCAGTTTCTCAATTGGCCACAGACAATCAGTCAGGAAAATGATGTTTTAACCTACGTTTAAGCATTTATATAGTCTTTATTCAGATTTTGAAACTAGGCTTTGTGACGGGGCTTTATCGGTATTACTTCCATTAAACCTCCTGGGATTTCTTTGGGGCCAGAATGACAATTCTTTCCGACCAACCCAGGAAGAGAGCGTGTTTATGCAGATTAGGAATCATATATATTGGAATGTTAGTATTCGCGAGGATCGCTAAGTGAAGCTCTGAGCGCTAAGTAAGCTAAGTGAAGTGAGGTTAAGTTCTAGGAGAAGAGTCTTAATTCTATGAGTTGGTCTAGTAGTGCCAGTCCAGTTGAATTATAAGTGGGTCCGAGACAAGAAGAGTATTGCCTTAGCCAGAGCAAATCAGATTGAAGGATAAATTGATGGTTTACGGACCGTAGCTGTTCGACAAGGAAATAACGGTGTTTTAACTTTAAGGATAGAGTGGATGCTATTAAGTTAGGAATTAATCTATAAAAATAGATTCAGTGGTTGATTGCGCGGTTTGTGTCTCATCACTCTTAAACATTAGCCTCCTAGACTAGTATTGTTGTTGTATTGTATATAAATTAAGATCATAATAAACTAATTTTATTATGACAGAATTTAGTGTGGCTTCTCTTTCATGCCCTCAGACGTAGGTCGTGTGGATAGTGAGGAAAGGATATCCCCAACCAAGGGGATATCCTCAAGCATTTTCAAGCTGTGATATCCCCTACTCAGGGGATATCACAGCTTGAAAATGCTTTGACAATGGTAATACCACAATAGTTAATGAATTCATACGTAGTCACATTGAAAATAAAAGTCATATTACAAGAGGAACTGATCGGAATAGGCAGTAACGGAGACCTTAAAGTTTAGAAACGGATATCAGCAATTCTGGCTTTAAAAAGAAATAAATGTCTTTCATCCCGAATTACGGAGTATTGTGAGAAAGTTTTTAATTGCTTTTCCTAGTGAAAAGAAGTTTCACATTGCGGTTTCCAGTCTCCAAAATAAAAAAAAAGAGAGAGAGAAAGAAAAAGACTGTACACTACTAATGCCGAGAAGATTTAGGGTTAAATTTTACAAGATTGAGGCGAAATGTTGAAACTTTGTTATTGAAGCACTAGATTAGTGATTCCCAAAGTGGTCTGTACAGACCCCCAGGAGTCTACGTAAGTAGAAAAATAGTTTGGGAGTCTACGATAGTGGACCCTAGATTAAATTTTAAAAGAAAATATAATCAGGTGGAAACCACACATATTTACTTATTTAACAGATATATTTACTAAATTGAATGAGGTTAATTTGCAACCTTAGGCAACAGCGAATATTTTATTAAAACAAGGACCATTCAAGTTTCTTGCCAGAATTAAGCTAAGGGAGTATAATATTGTTTGTCGCGAATTTTCCCATTTTCTTAATTTATTAGACAAGACAGGAAAAGGACATTTTAACCTATGTTCAGCATTTAAATGCCTTTTATTCAGATTTTTAATCTAGATTTGAGAATGCTTTGACTATGGTGATACCACAGTAGGTAATTTATTCATATAGTTACATGGAAAAAATGTCAGATTACGAGAGGAACTGATATAGGAGTAGACATTAACGAAGATCTTGAAAGTAAATTTTAGAAATTGATGTCAGCAGTTTTGGCTTTAAAAAATGTTCCTATTATTTAAAAAAAAAATAATTGCTTTTTTCTAGAGAGGAGTTCAACGTGGCTGCTAAAGGTATCCGACTACGTTCGGAACCGTGATTTTAAAAAAGCACATAAATGGATAATTTTCAGGATATTTAGTGTCACTCAGATTAGAATACATGCATAAAATTGTTTTAAGGACATTTTGACAAAAAAAAATTATTTAAATACAATATTTTAGTAAAAAATTTAACTTAGAACAACATTTTTTTCAAAATGTTCTCCTTTTGTGAAAAATGCTTCTATTACAACAATATTTTGCCTGTATATAGCTCAGTCCTCTTTACAGAGACAGAACTATAATTTTTCAAAAATTCAGATTATTTTCAGAGTTACAACCAATTGAAATAATTATCCGCATTTTTTTCTTAAAATTTCTCCCCTCTGTTGTCGTAAAATTTGGATAAACCCACTTCTAAGTTATACATTTCAAAAATTCTAGTTGAGCCTCTCTACAGAGAGGTCTGAGCTATATACAGGCAAAATATTATTATAATAAAAGCATTTTTCACAAAAGGAGAACATTTTGAAAAAAAATTATTCTAAGTTAATTTTTTGCCAAAATATTGTATTTAAATATTTTTTTTTTGTCAAAATGTCATTACAAAAATTGTATACATGCATTCTAATCTAAGTGATACTAAATATCATGAAAATTATCCATTTATGAACTTTTGCAAAATTACGGTTCCGAACTCAAAAAAAAAAAAAAAAAAAGAAAAGAAAAGAAAGAAAGAAAAGTGGACACTAATAATGGAGGGGATATATAGTTAAATCTGGCAAGATTGATGCCAAATGTTTAAAATTTGTTATTGAAAAGAAAGATTCATCCCTGCCATTAAAAGTGTTTGTAGTTCAGTTACCTTATGCTTCAAAATTTGTTTGTATTAATTAAATTTTAATTTAATTAATTAACACGTGCTTTTTAGGTTTAAAATACTATATTTCTCTACAGTCAGAAATTTTTATCTTTTAAAGGGAATAGCTCTACACAAGCTTTCAAAAAGGCATTTAGGTTGATACAATTGTAAAAGTTCAATATTAGGTGAGTAGGAGTCTACCCCAAACCGAAAAATATGGCAAAGGGTCTATGAGACAAAAACGTTTGGGAACCTCTGCACTAGATTCTTCCCAACCATTATAAAAATTTGTTTATTTATCGGTTATTTTATGTATTAATTAAATTTTAATTTAATTAATAATATGCTTTTCTAAGTTTTAAACACTACACTTCACTACAGTTAGAAATTTAAATCTTTTACAGTAAGTAACTCTATACCAGCTGTCAAAAATACATTTAAGTTAATAAATTTTTAAAAATTCAGTATTAGTTACGCAGGGGTCTACCCAAACCGAAAAGCATACAAGGGGTCAATGAGACAAAAAGTTTGGGAACTTCCGATTTAAACAAATATTAAATAATTTTTTTCTCACTAACACATTTTTAAACCACTAAGAAAACTAATTTTTGCTTAGTTTTAATAACTAATTTCTTTTCAAGAAGGAATTTTCACTTAGCATTTCCAATCAAACATTTTAACTAAGCCTTTCTTACTTAAAATTAACAATAGTAAGAATTATTTTAAAAAGAAAAGAAAAAGATATTTAAAAGAATTTCTAATTAAATTATATCTGGAAATAGAAAATTTTAAATAATTTTAAGTACTTTGAAATTCAATGTGTTTCAAAATGTTTTACCTTAAATCATTTAAGGTAGGGGAAATCTGTGTATCTAGTGCCATACATCAATTGTCACCCGATTTTATTTGAACAATATTTAGTTCTACGTTTTATTACTCAGTTGAGTGATTGACAACACCAATTCCTACTTTGGCATTCGATTTGAAATTTTGCAAAAGAAAGCTATGGCAAATTATAAATGAAAAACATTTTTACATGGTCTGAAGTAACATTTTGAAGCTCATCTCCTTTTATTGATGTATACATATAAGTCAAATATTTTCTTTGAATTTTAGTACATAATTTTGTTTGAAATATTAACTACTAAATTAGATTTTAAATAAATCCCCACTCCATGTGGGGTTTTCTGTAGAAGGCATTTTGTATGAAATTGCCTAGTTTTGTACCTAAGGCCATGGACCTAGGTACAATTTCCATTAATATTCTTTAGTATTATTTTATTAAAAAAGTTTTTATAATAAAAGGGGGAAAATGGCCTTAATTATCTGAACCAATTTGATTTAGTCAAGTTGTTTTTATTATTATTGGATATTATTTAAATGAGAGGAGTGTATATTTTGTTCTGAAACTTTCAATATGCTTGATTTATAAAAAATATGTTTGTTACCATAATTGTTATTATTCAGGATTATTATATTTTGTTCATACAAACATAAGAATTAATTTAATAAAAGAAAACCAATTCTTTATAATTATAAAAACAGAAGCATAATTCTAAATTATTTCTAATAAGCATGATTCTCGAAGTAAATCCAACAGAGTAAATCCAACAGGGAGATGTAGAACCTTGATGACACTCCAGAAAAGGAAGAAATCAAAAAATATCATGCAATTAAAATAGCCAAAAAAAAAAGAAAGAAAATTTGTGAAAAACCCCCGAGTTTGAAATTAAGTCAACTTCATCCGAAGAATTATCAGAATTGAAGATTCTCTCATTCCACTGATGATGCAAATTTTACTGTAGCTGATGTAAGGGATACTATTGAAAAGGGGGATTTTTGTTAAACAAAAATACAAGGCAAAAAAACTAAACATTTTTATGTGGCAGAAATAATAGATGTTAAAGAACACTATAGTGTTAAATTTCTGAATAATATATTGCATGTTCAAATAGGTTTCTTTATGATAAAGAAGAAACCTATGAAATTGACAGCAGAAATATTATGTTCAAATTGCCCAAACCATAATCTGTTGATGCTTCAGAGCAACAATGCATGCAACTCACTTTTGGAACCAGTTTTTTAAACAATAATGTTGAATGAAAATACGTGTAATTCATTAATAATTTGGTGCATCGCAAATAAAGCTACATGATAAATCAATATATTAGCTGATATTGTTTCTTTTATTAAATTCATGTGTGTATGTTTGTTTTTTTATTAATTTGAGAGTGAAACTTAACTTCCAGGGAAAGGCCCTAGGTATAATGATATAATTGTACCTAGGGCCATTTGTGAATTTTTTTTAAAAAAAACTTTTATTTCACATAATTTACTGATTTAAGTACTTATATTAACTCCAACTGGATAGAGTAATTAGTATAATGATGCATGCATATCAATTTGACATTTTTAAAGAGGCCAGTGACTCTTTTTTTATGCATTGAAAAAAAGTGGCCCTGGGTACACAGGTTTCCTCTATCCGAACACGTTGAAAATGACCAAATTCGGTCAAAATAGATATTTTTGGTTTTTATTTTATTGAATAGAGGGATCTTTTGGTTTTCAAAACAATGTTTTATTTCTACATTACCTAGAGACCAAGTTACAATCAATTTTATAAAATTAAGAAAACCGAAAGTCGTTCCTTATCTTCCAGAAGTGGGCATTTAAATTGTTCGAAATCTATCAAGGCGAGTCTGATAACTCAAAATATTATAAATGTACTGCCATAAAACTTTTTAAACTTGATATTTATATTATTTTCTAGAGAACGTACTAAAATATTTCTTATTGTATGAATATTTTTTGAGCTATGGCCTGTTACTTAATGGTCTCATAAAGAATGTCATATTTCTTATAATGTATACTCAATCAGCTCTAAAATTTTCAAATTTTAATAAAACATTACAATTTTAGTACATCCTCTAGATAAATGTATCTACTTTATTTTAGTAGTACTGCTTTGCTTTTTTCCTAATTTCTTTTAAAGTTTTTCAAAAATATTGCTAAAATTTCACTCATAATTGTGATTTTTGTAAAATTTAGATAATTTTTTAAAAATATTGTTATTTAAAT
Organism: Trichonephila inaurata madagascariensis; assembly: GCA_019973955.1. Taxonomy (NCBI): domain Eukaryota; kingdom Metazoa; phylum Arthropoda; class Arachnida; order Araneae; family Nephilidae; genus Trichonephila; species Trichonephila inaurata. The sequence continues at coordinate 112,209 of BMAV01009110.1, read as the reverse complement.
AATATTATTTATTGATATTGATTCCTATAAAAAAAAGCTTTTGTAACGTTTAAATATGCTGTTTTTTTAAAAAAAAAAAAAGTACTCCGAACGTGTTTGGATGCTTTGATCGGATTTGGAGTAATAATTTGAAATTAAATGCATTTCAAAATATCTTACCTTAAATCATTTAAATAACTTTTTTTTAGAAAATACACACAAACATCCTAACACACACGAAAAAGAATTCTGAAGAAACTCCCTATAAAAGAGACTTATGAAATATTACGGCTGAGAAAATAAACCGAGCGTTAATCTGTCAGAAGCCGAAGTATTTGGATATAAATCTGTTTCTCGACTGAAACCTATTTATCACGAATCCGTGCTCCCAGGAAGAAGAATTCAGTGATTCATCATCTGAAAACAGTTCCTTCTTTTTCAAGTGACGACCCTCCAGTACCAACTTACTTTCATTCAGAGCTGTATTCCACTGGCTCCGGAGTCATTAGTCATAGTTGTTAATGTATTTTAGAATGTCTAGATCGCATGGACTATGTAAATAAATGATGGAGTGGAAGCCAGATACATCATAAATTTAATACTTTTATGTCGAAATTGTTTTGTTTTTAATTTAAAAATATCTATTTTCTTTTTTACACCTTTATACTTAGTTTCTAAGACTATTGTATCTGATTTTATAACACTTAGATTTGTTTAAATAAATTCAACTTTGAAATTAATAACCTATTTTTAGAATTTACGTCATTGCCTCTCAAACTTTCATTATTTGCGAACTACTACTCAATCATAATTTTCATCGCACCCCCTTTCCATACAATAACAATGTATTGAATTCAATAATACTATACTTTGACGCTAAAACTACAATACGAACTGAACCTTTTAAGAGCCACTAGCACATATTAATACGTCTCACTCAGCCAAAGCATTAATTGCCCCTGTCGTATATATACGTCTTTCCAAAGTATGATCTTTTCTGTGCACTGCTATTCATAAAATTTTTCCGAAGGCTTTGAAATGCAATAAAAGGACCTTGACACAGTGTTTGCGAATGATTTACTTATTTCAGAGGATTTAATTATGTATTCCTTTACTTCCTCCCTCAATATATCACATACGCGTGCCTACGAAAACGATGACATTGGGGAGTGTATCACGTAACTTTTAACAGGCATTTGAGAGATTAATTACAAACTACAAATTTTTAAGGTAAGTGTTATTTTTTGTAAATAATTTCATGCATGACAAGCCCATGGAGTCACAGGTAATTATTAAACTTGTTCTTAACTTAGATTAATTATAAAATACACATCGTATATACAGTACTAATAGATTTATAAGTGTATTATATCAGCGTAAAAAAAATATACATTTTATTCATTTATTTATTTTTTGTCAGAGAGCATATTGTTTGCTTATACTTCCAGTAAATTAATATATTTTTTAAAAAAACAATCTTTGTTTTCGACTATTCAATATACTTGTACTCCCTTGTACAGATATCATGTCCTCCCCAGGGGGCACTGCACAGTTTGAGAATCCCTGATATATGTACTTAGGATTGTTAAGTGTTTGTAAAAGAGTGGATCTCTTCAGTTCTTCCTCTAATCCTCTAGGGCAGTGCACCGCAACCTTTTTATCGCCGCGGACTGGTCAACGTTTGTTAATTTTACCGCGGCCCGCTGAGGGGGAGGATATCGATTGTTTATATTTTAGACTGTTTGATTTAATAATTTTAATTTACCGTAAAATCCGGTGTATAACGCGCACCCATACTTTCTAGCTACATTTTTTGATTTTTAGATATATTCGCCGTATAACGTGCACCCTCTTTTTTACGAAGGAACCTGAAATGTACGTGTGCCAATGTACTGTTTTGAAATCATTTTTTTCTAAATACTATCCCAAGGTTATGAAAAAATAATATACTTCTAGGACTACAAACCTTTGAGTTCCTTAGAAATGTCATTTATTTTCAATAAATAGTATTACGTTCTATGTACAAGTCTTAATTTTTTGATATGCTCATCTTATTTCCTATTTTTAAAGCTCTCATTTTTATACCCGGTGTATAACGCGCACCCGTAAACTTCGATCTTATTTTTTTTTAGTTCAAAGTGCGCGTTATACGCCGGATTTTACGGTAATTGTATTTAATCGTGACTTCTGAATAAAATATAGCTACGCCAAAAAATGAATATTAAGTGATTTTCATAAAAAGTAGCCCAGACCTAAGAAAAATATATTACAGCAAATAAAAGAGAAATCATTTATCTTGGGCGGACCGGTACCGGTTCACGGACCGGGGGTTGCGGAACACTGCTCTAGGGTAGGGGCAGTGAACCAGTGGCACGCGTGCCATTGATGGCACGCAACATAATATTTTTAGCACGCCAGTGATCAAAATGGTTTGCATTTTATTTCCAAATTTCAAAGTTCACTATGAAGTATTACGAACAAACGCGAGTGATCGGTAGCAGAGTGGCAAATACCACACTAGTTTGTTATTGTCTTGCCTTAGTTACGTCGTGGATTGCTGTTGCTTATGATGCAAAGTCTTTCTACGCATAGCATAGTCAATTTCATTGATACAGCTGTGTTTTTAAAGTTTATCTGTGTTATATTTATGATTTTTAACTGTTATTTAAAATAACTAGTTCAGCAAAAGAACAAAAACTGCAAGATAGTATGTGTAACAGAGAATTTCAAATTTTGTGGACCAAGAAACAAGGCATTATTAGTGAAAGAGACAAAAGGGTGTGTGTTTTATGTTCTGGAATAGTAGTATGCAGAACATAGTCCATAAAACGGCATTTTGAAACAAATCACAAACCCTCTTGTCAAAAAAAGTGAACCACAGCAAAAGTAATTAGTTGCTTAGAAACCGTTTGTCATATGACTCCTATTCAGCATGTATTCTACAAAAAGTAACATCTTACAATCCTAATAAAAGTTATTTGTCATCCACACACAATCTGCAACAACAGAAGTCACACTAATGTTTTACTTTAATTTGAATTACACGCATAACTAAAACATTTATAACTATATAGTGCAAATGTTATTTTTTCGTAGTAAATAGAGTTTTTATTTTTAAGTACTTAGTTTTATTATTTTTCCCTTAGTTTTATTATTTGCCCCACTCTCTCTGTAGTGGAGGAAGAGCGAAAATTTCAAAATAATTTTTCTGTTATATGTGGGCAGTGGATAGAGCCTCTATTAACATATAAAAGCTTTCCAAAAACCTAAATAAAACCTTTTTTTTTTTAAAAAAAAAAATTGCACATTTGCTTAATTCATTCAGATGAGAGAAAAGTATACTTAAGACTTCTCGAAATTTTTTTCATAGAACATAAATTTTATTTATAGTAATCAAAATACAATTTGTAGATTTACACCGAGAAAAACTGTTTCTAACTACCCATCAGAGGATATGAAGTGCAAAAAAAGGTATCGTGCTGCCATCTGTGTTGATTTTTATGCGTTTTAGCTTCAATTAACGCATGTGAATAGACTAAATATCCACCATCCGCTTGCAGGAATTTTTTTAATTATCTGGCTATACCTATTATCCACTGCCCACGAAAGGGATAACTGCATTTGTTCTGATGCAATCGCTTATGTCCACTTTTGATTTGGGCAACACTTATATATTTATATCAATTTTATTGTTACAAGTCGTTATTTAAAACTATTAATATTTATTCAATAATAGAATTTAAGGTCAAAATATAATTATAAAAGGCAAACTTTTGTTTTAATTTCCAATGCTCTGAAGTCGTATATGCAGTGCAATGTGAGTTCTACATTTTTTTTTAAATCCGGACGACGTAACCAATAAAAAAGTTAACTTTCCCACGAAGAAAACAACAGTGGTCATTTTGAGCTCTTAAATTGTCCCATGGGATTCCCGATTAGTCTTTTATTTGAGAGTGTCCCGATCGTAAATTTGACCAGTGTTTTTGAAGAATGGACATTGTTTGGAGGGGGACAGTTCCTTAGTGTAATTTTATCCCATTCTTTCAACACAACAAAGAAAAATAGAGCGGTTCTTTTTTTTCTTCTTTTGCCTCATTTGTAGGTAAACCCTAACAAAAAGAAGAATGAAACTACGTTATTTTCATTTTGAATGCCAAGTTTTCTCTTTGTTTGACACAGAAAGGAAGTGATATTGAAAGTTCACTTCGAAGCTGTTGAAAGGAAATAACAAAGAAAGTAATAGGATATAAAATGGACAAAGTTTTACCATTAGAAAAGTCTATTAAATGCTTATTGGATTGATTTTCATTGTACAGCTTCCAAATCTCTTAACTTTGACTTGTGACTTTGATTTTCATTCGTAAAAGGTCAGCAACAAAAGTCCTCGTCTTGTTAATGTTTTCAAATGTTCTCCACTTTTTCAAGAAGAATTTAATAAACTTTTTTAAATAAATCCTTTATAGAACTCTTTATTGTAGTGCCTGAACCTTTACCTATTGTAAGAAAATAATTGATCGAAAATATTTATCAAATGAATTGCTTGCAAAACTTTGTAATATGGTGGTTCTATGGCGACCATATCTTTGATTGTCGGCGGGAATTAGAGGTGTGGGATTCTCGAAATGTGAATCGACATTTTAAAATTCTTAATATGACTTTATTAAGAATATAACTTAAATTTCTAATAAATTAGATAAACCTACATTAAGTGAGAATAAACCAAACATACAGCTGTAGTTAAACCTAATCGCGTAACTTGGATCACTTATCTAAATAATTATATTATCCGCCTACTTTCAATTATGATAATATTACGTCCTAATATCAAATAATCAGTCCTACCTTGAGTCAATCTAAGGTTCAATCACTGTTCAGAAACTTTTAGGCACGCGTGCAATAGTATGCACCTTGTAGTAATGGCTAGAAATCTTGGTAATCTTTTGATAGGCCATCAATTCACACTTCTATCTCTTCTAAACATAACTTTCTCTAAATTGCCATCCTGCTTACTAAAACTTCTGTTCTTTTAAAAGCTATCATTTGTATTTTACAATTGCATTTCACTTTTTGGATTTGGGTTGGAAAATATTTGCCATTAATCTTGGCTGTCAAAGAACCCAGAGGTTATGTTACAGAAAAGACGCGTGAGCCCGTCACAACTTGATTTACAATACAGTTTTTGTTAAATAAATACGAGGCACTACTTCCGAAAAAAAAATCCGATGATGTTTTAAAATTCTATCCGAAATGCAAAGCAAGTCCACAGTTTCTCAAAATGATTTTAGGTCTCTAGTACATATATGAGAAAAGTTTGTCATATCATTAAAAAGAATTACGCACATAAATTCTTAGGTATAACTGAAAATTTTAATGGACTTATAGTCTTAAAAACCTTGCTATAAGTGAGATAGGTATACTCGCAGTGTAGAAAAATTATTTGAAGCTCTGTGAAAGAAGATAAAATTTTAAATCATCATTGAATCTTATATTAAAGTATTGAAAATACTAGTATAGATGAGTTTGATTTTTCGGTTGAACGTAGTTTATGATCAATAATGTTTGAAAATGTTCAAAAGTTGACTTGCTAGCTGTGTTAGAAGAAATCGGTGCTACAGTACATGAATCGTTTAAGAAGTCTTAGGGGTGTTAACTTTGTCTCGAGGGGTGAAAATATAAACAATTTTCAAACAGGTATATATTATTCTTTTAAATTTGAATTAAATAATTCGAATCTTTTACACATTATTTACAAAGAATTATGGCTATTAAAAAGTACAAAATGTTCGAAATATAATCATAATTTTAAAAATTATAAGCATATGAAAATATGCAATAAATATTAAATAATGTTTGCATTGCCCACGCTATTTTCTAAAATAGTTGCCTCTGATGTATAAAACTTTATATAATTATAAAATGTATCATTCTCTTTAAACTCTACATCATTTAAGAATAATATATCTTTTGCATTTCAAAATATTTGAAAAATATTGATTTTTTTTTTAAAAAAATTTCAAAATGAAGTTTCTTTATTTTTAAAAAATATATAATTTATTATTTTACTAATATAAAATCACTACAGTGTAATACGGATACATTTAACTTTAAAAATCATTTTATAGCTAGTAATTAAAGCTACTATTTTAGAAAATAGCATGTGCAACGTAAAACTTAACTAATATTTGTTATAGAAATGTTTCCTATTTTCACATGCTTATAATTTTTAAAATTATGATTATATTCTAAACATTCTATACTTTTCTAAAGCCCCATTAATTTATAAATAATGTGTAAAAGATTCGAATTATTTAATTTTAATTTTAAAGAGTTATATATATTTGAATATTGTTTATATTTTCAGCTCTCTAGAGAAAGTTAACTCCCTGAGACCTCTTAAATCGTTGAACTAAAATAAATACTTTTAAAATCCTCACAACTTATAAAAGATAAGGGATTTGCCTATTTCCCTACCACCACAGTTGTTCAACAAAAAAACACAGACAAGCTGGTTACGCTTGCAACAACAAATGGAATGTATAAATGCGACGTAATATGAGGTATTTTGAAAGTATTCCTTCATTAGATAGACTCCTTTAAGCTGTACAATTAATAGTACTAAGAAAGAAAGGAAACATAGGATATATTTTTTTGATTCAGTAGAAAGAGCATTTAAGCACAAAAACGTGCCACAAGAATTAAAATTGGAAATTTCAATGAAGTTAGTAACCACTATATTGGTTTATATTAGCGATGACAGCTAAGAGCTTACGAGAAAATGCGTTATTTTTTGAAATCTCACAGACTACACATTTTGCATCCATGCATGACAATTTTTTTTTTAATCATAATCCCCAGTCCTACATACTCATGCACAGTCAAGCAGAATGATGTTGCAATGCTTATGTTTCTTAAAGAAATGTATCATTCACTTCAAAAGTGAGCTCATAAATGTATTTTGTTGATATAAATTTATTTAAAAATGTGATTTATTTAGTCATTTTCATTTTTAAATTAGTTAACTAAGGCCATAAAACACAATAAGACCATCACAATTCAGCAATAAAAAAATCCATTTAGTGCTTTTAAGCTGTCATCTTTTTTATACGCTTAACATCACTTCAAACATAATTCAACATTTTAAAATGTTTTAAGAATGCTCGTTTTTTTTTTAAATGTTTAAAAATATTATTGAGGACAATTAATAATCATAACTATTCATAATTATAAGCAATTAATAATCATAACTATTCACAATTATAAATAATTAATAATCATAACTATTCACAATTATAAACAATTAATAATCATAACTATTCATAATTATAAGCAATTCATAATCATAACTATTCACAATCATAATTATTCATAATTATAAACAATTCAAAATCATAAACATCATTTTTTTTTCATTTTGTTTTATTGGTTTTTCAAAAAAAAATATTTATAAATGTATTTATAAATTTTTGTCGTAACTGCTTTAAGATTATTAATATTAAACTACTTAGAATAATTCAAATACACTGTGGTAAGGCCTTTCTGCTGGCTTTACCTCTCTAAAAACACCTTAATTGTGTCCATATACTGGCATCCATCATAAATTTGAGGAGTCTCTCTTTTCTTTCGTATAATAGATTTTTTAGTAATTAGTAAAACTGCACAGCAGAAAACAAAACATTTATTTATGTACAGAAGATATTTGGAGAGTAGTTTATTCATGCGATCTTTCGTATTAAGTACAGAAAGTAAAATTGAAAAAGACTCCTTGAAATAACTTGACAAAGGAAAATATGATAAGAATGTTATAATCAGGTCTTCAAGTGAAGAGAAATAGTAGATATTTTTAGAAATTGCGTAGGTGGTTTTCCGGAAAAGATTCTATGACTAAGTAAGGCAGATCTAAGCCTTAAGATATTATTTGTGTCTTGGATTCATGAATAAATCTGTCAAAATACAGGCTTTAATCCCTTCAATGCAGAAAAGGATTGAGACTGTTATTTCAAAAAAATGATACTCTTAATTAAGGTAAGAAGAAAAGTGTACAAGATTAGAAATTAATTAATGCTACAAGAGATTTTTACATACATATACAAGGTGTTCTCGAATTATGGTACAGACTTTAAAGATAGATACAGGACATAGTATCAATCATTTATTGTATAGGAATCTATGGGAGCAAGTGTCACGGCGAGGCACAAATACAAAAAGTAAGAAACGAAAGGAAAGACAAAGTGTTTATTGAAAGCGTCGTTGACAAAGTGTAATGTTTACAATAACTGTTCAAAATTGAGTCCACAGTAGCGATACATGCTTGACAGCATCGGTGGAGCGTTTTGGCGTTCAAGTTCAAAGACGCCAAATATTTTACGTGCAGTAGCTTCGGATATTCGAGCAAAAAATCCTTATCTGAGTCGAGGGGAACCGCATAAACAAGATTCTTCAGATGTCCTTATAAAAAGAATCGAGATTTGAAAAATCGGGAGATCGGGGTGGCCAAGAGACTGGCCCAACGCCAATACAACGCTTCCCAAACGCAGCGTTCAGGTAAGTGCACATATCAGTACTATAGTGGGTTGGGCCCCATCATGCTGAAACCACATGTAGTTACGAATGGCTATTGGAATATCCTGTAGCAGTTCTGGTAACACTTGTTCCAGAAAAATAAGATAACATTCGCCATTAAGTCGCGTTGGTAGTAAGTATGGGCCAATCAAAAAGTCGCGTTGACCATACCATCCCCACATATTCATACAGAATCATTGTATTACGCATGTGGTCACGTTGCATGGTGATTCTCGGTTGCACATAAAAATTGCGCTCCTTAAAGCACACATGCGTGTGAACGTCCCTCTCGGCAAATAGCACATGAGCTATGAAGACCGGCTGCAACGCACCTTTATGTGCCACCCACTGACAGAAGTTTAGGCGGAGAGACAAAGTCTGCCGGATACAAAGCTTGTAATTGCTGAAAATGGAAGGGGTGTAAGCGATTTTCGTTAAACACTAGAACATCCATCGGTGTCAAATTGACACCGGAGCCTGTTAGTCTGTTCTCCTTTCCGCAATTTTACAGGGAATATGAAAATTTTGTGGCTTTTACTTATTTTTCATGGTAATTACACAGTAAAAGTTTTGTAGTTCTACGTTAACTAGGAGAAATTTTACAGCTAAGTATACCTAAAACGTCCGCTGGTGTCATTTCGACACCAAGACAATTTTTCATCATAACATCATTAATAGCTGTCGTCTATCATTAATATTAGTAAAACAAACTTCCCAAACTACTATCATACATTTATTTGACCTTGAATGCAGTGTTATTAGGTTAGCAGCGGAATCAAATCTTATTTTTTCCAAAATTGTTGCACCTAAGTGTTTTGTTGCATAGCATTTGGCAATATGTTCATAAAAAATCATTCAATTTTCGAGCCTTGTGCAGAGCAGACACCCTGAAACGATGTCTCGTAGAAAAGGTCTAAGCCTAATGAAATTGCTAATTTATTGCGAGAGAGTTCTGAGAATTAATCGGCTCTGATTTAGACTCCGATGAAGACATAAGATGGAGTGAAAGTGACTGCGAAGAATCTGAAGAAAAAACATATATAATTGATTATATTCCAGTAAATCCTGATTTATATATCACTAGGGATGGCACAAAATAGATATCGCATAAAAGTAATGTTCTTGGCAGATTTGAAACTCGAAATATTTTGTGACAAAGCTGTGGTCCAACAAGCTTCGCAAAACATAATATCGAGTCAGTTTCTTATGATATAAATGACCATAAAATATGTTAATTACATGAAAAAATATTAAAAAGTCTTAAAAATAAACCCTACTGAACAGTTGTCTTGCAATTATCTAGTTAAAACAATTATTTGATATATTTTATGTCTCGGTTTCAAAATGACACTGGTGGACGTTTAAAGGTAATCGAAATCCTGGACGTTGTAGTGTTAACACTCTACAAACGGTCTGAGGACTCACTCTTACGTGAGGAGCAACCTTGTACTTGACTCGGGTCTACCAGCCACTACGTCCAAGATACTTTCTTCCAGGCTTGGGCAGTTTACAGCTCTTCGTCGCCCAGCATTAAGTCTGGTGTCTTGGAACCAACCTGTTTCCGAAGTTGGCAATGTAACCGCTGAAAAATTCTGTGATCCGGCATTCGTCGATTAGGAAACTGCGCGTGATACATTCGTAGCGCTACTCTGCAGTTACCATTTGCCCGGTGGTACATGTAATGCATATCTACTTTTTCGGCTTACGTAAAGTATCCAATTGTAGATGTCAGCACAATTGCAAATGACCCTTTCCCGTACTGAGATGCATCATATTGAACGACGGACCGACGTCTCCTGCTCCTTACCGGCAACTGAACCAACTCAAAAATCCATTTCTCTTTTCTTTTATTTCCCCTATTTGCACCTCAATCCGTCAATTGCACCCATGCCTTACTACACAATAAATTATTGTTACAATGTCCTGTATCTATCCTTAAAAATTGTACAATGAATTCGGGACCACCCTGTATATACAATAGTTTGTATGTAAATGTTAATACATACAAACATATTGTATATATATTTATATATATATATATATATATATATCAATATGTTTGTATGTAATGGGATTTTTCTGTTATAGGATTCATTTAGTTTCTATTTTTTTTTTTATTGATTCCTGTGTGTTGTGATTGAATTATATATATTTAAATATATATATATATATATATATATATATATATATATATATATATATATATATATATATATATATATATATATATATATATATATATATATGTTTTTTGTATTTGTGTGTAATAATTCCCTCTAACATACTTAATTAACTCTCTTTAATGATCCATAAATAATCTTTCATTTTTAGGTTTAAAATAAAACATTGTAATCTTAATCGTAATCGGTTAAACAAAATCTGATGTAATCCGCTCTTTTTTTTCTGCTTTGTCGCTATACGTAAGATTGAAAATACTTGCTGCTTTTTTGTCTTTGTGTTGTGTCCTCCAAAATGCCGTTTTCATTCAATGTGAAAATAGAACGTAATTTTGCTTTAATCCGCTGATGTGTGCTCATAAAAGGAGTAAAAGCTATTCTGAAGTTGGCATTACTAAATCAAAATTGATAATCTTCCTCCAGGCAACATTACTTCAATCTATTATATATATATATATATATATATATATATATATATATATATATATATATATATATATATATATATATATATATATATATATATATATATATATATATATATATATAAAGTTTTTTATGTCCTAATTTTTTCTACAGAATTTTTTTATTATTCCTCTCTATTAGAGAAACATTATTGTTCGCTTTAATTAATTTCATTTTACTTTACTGTCTGGTTTATCATCCACGTGTTTTACAAATAGGCTTAACTTTTCAAAGGGCTCTTTTTTTTCTATTATGTCAAAAATTTCTGCTGTACAGGGAAGGTGGATCCGAAAAGCATTGCTTAACCCTAAATCACTGGCCTAAATCAGCAACAGCTCTAGAAATCATAATAGGTCTCCATTTTAGTCCAAAGACTCTTTTTGACATTTGTTGTGTCTCTTGTACTCAAATTTCTTTCTTCTTTGGCATTGTAGGTTTTACAACTTTTTCACTTGGTATTTTATTTTATTATAATTTGTACATATTATATATATATATATACATAATTTTTTGCTTAAATCTATATAAGTTTACAGAATTAAAAATTGCTATCTGGTATTTTTTTATTAGAAAATAGTGCAATATAGCAAATTATTATGAATAGGACAATTATTAAACAAAATTTAAATACAATTTTTAAAAAAATGCGCAATTTGAAATTTTTCAAGTTATGACAAAATTATATTATATATACATTCAATAAAAGTTTTGAACAAGACAAACTGCTACCAGAATCAATTTCCTTATATTATTAATTCCTCACATTACCTATCCTTACATTTCCCTCATCAAATTTCACAACTTCTTTAAGATTTTTTGTGTGCTGCTCTTTACATATCCTTTTAAATAGAACATAGCCAGTGGCACACAAAGCCCTTGATTTTTTTACAATTGATTCTAATTCTAAGCATATAGTACGTAAAATTTAATTAAGTATTTTTTATTAGTGATTTATTTTATTAATTAATGCTAATTATTTGTTCCATAATTAGTTTTTTACTGTGTTTCGTTCCCGAAAATCTTCAAAATCAAAAGGAGCACCATACAAGAATGGTGAACTTTCTACCGGACCCCCAGTTGCGGCTCTAGGGCCGGACAATCCGGACCCCGGCCCGGGGCGGCAAATTTTAAGAGTGGCATTTGGATTGTAATTGAAATATATATATACTATATATATATATATATTGTTACAAAGAATTTGATATATTTTCTGAAATATTATTAGATGTAAATTTGGTATTGCATTTAACATCTTATTTTTTTTATTTTTACACTGTATATTTAATGACAGTTTTCTTTTGTGTTTTAGCTTGAAGGGTTGAGGCAGGAGTATATGTTAAAGCGTGAGATTTAATATATATGTTTACACATGTTTCACTTGTAAATTTTTTCCCATCCCGGAGTGAGGTCACAACGGACATTCCTTTCACCCTTACGATGTCCGGTGTCAGCTATCTAAAAGAGGAAAAGGGTAATAAGAGGTTCTGATAGATGGAGAGATACATGTGATGTTTTATTTTAGTCCTGAGTGTAGTTACTATAAGTTAAAACAAACGCTTGTGATCCTCACCATCAGTAGACCATTTTTTGTAGAAATTGGCCTCCTGAAATTGATGATTTCTTCTCTTACAATTCACTCGTTTGATATAATAAGTAATTATGTCCTTAATTTCGAATTGTTTTGAATCTTGTAAGACTTAAAATAATATATATACAGAGAGAGATTGGAGAAAGGGGCGGCATTTTCCATTTTTGTCCGAGGCGGCAAAACTACTAGAGCCGGCCCTGCCCCCCTCCCTTGAAAAAATCCTGTTTTCGCTACTGAACATAGCGATTGCATAAAAAATATAGCTCTTTCAGTATGTTTCACAAGTGTTTTTGAAATCTTAACAAGGACAATTTATAAAACAAATGTTTCGTTAACTTAAATGTTGCATTCCATCCTAATTCTACGATTCTTCAATTAAAAAAGATATGGCAAAGTAATTTCCTTTAATTAGCTCTGGGAACTTTTTTATTTTGAATTCTCTAAATGTTATTCGAAAAGAAACAGAATAGAACCCGAGAGAATACCGAAACGCTAACAGAAGTACAGGAATGCTATTAGCGAAAATGACCACTATTTTTTTTTCTTTAGATTTATGAACTCCTTTAAAATTTCGAATAAAGTCCTCCTTCAAAGAACCATTTGGAAATGATGTCTTAAAGAATAATAATCAAAGACCCGTACATGAAGGCGAACAGATTTCTTCTTTCATCAACAAACAAAAAGGGCGTTGGAATCTTTGAAAAGGAAATGTTTAGATGGCAGAATGAGAATGGATGTCAATAGAATGAAAGACAGTGAGAGAAAAACGAGTTACTACAACAAATAAACGACTTCTTCTGAGAAAGTCATTAAAACACTCCTTAGTTATTCTTGAACGAAACTTAACACCGCTTTGCTTTCATTCCAGTTAGAAAACTGGAAGTTTTCCTAGACTAATAGAAGAGCCTTCCTTTAACAAAACAGCCAGAGGGTGCTTGCAAAAAGAAAAATAAAGAAACAACAACTCAGCTGCAATTAAAAGTCACATACTTAATAAGTTTCAATGATTTAGGAATCGTCATTATTTCCGGAATAAGGAATACGTGAACTAGTTGTCGTTGTCTTTTATAGAATCTCGTCAATATTTATTTTTGAACCCCTTAGGTTGTTAACAATGGGAAACAGTACTTTAGAAGGAGATAAGGCTTATTTTAATTGATTTTTCCTTGCTCTTACGATCGTTGGTTTAAACTTAAATTGATTTTGTCTATTCATGAACAATTTGACATAAAATTTTTCGCGTTTTCGATACAATTGGCTCTAAATCTTTCTAATTATTCACCGCGTGTTACCAATTGATAAAAATTTTAAAATTAAATGAAACCGAAGTAGAGTCGAATCCAGATTTAACGAATTTTGCTATTTTGCGACTACTTGCGACCACTTTTTTTTTTAAAAAAAAATCAGATATGGAGATTTTTTTGTGCTTTTTAGATTTATTTAGAACATTTTAAGAAAAAATGCTAAAATTAAGAAAAGAAAAAAAAAGTTATTACTACTAAAATGGGAAAAAATTGGTTAAAAAATTACATAAACGGAGCCCTATCTGTACAATTAGAAAATCAATAAATTTTCAATTTTTCAATTTTGATGTATTACTTTGCTATTCCTTTTTGAAATGACCTTCAGGATAAGAGATATTTTAATTCTTACAAAAACTAGAGCACTATCTTAGTTATTATATGCAATTGCTTAAAAAAACAGTGATTAAAGTCACATAAAGAACAGCAAATTTTGCAATAGAACAGTGATTGATAAATCTGAAGGTTAAAACACTTGTACTATTATGCAGAACAAACACACACAAAAATCAGTTAATTATTTTCAAAACATTTTGAACTTTTCAAATCGCTGTTCCCGGTTGAACATTTTCTAAAAAACACATTCCCAGCAAAACGCATTTTGAAGTTTGGCATTTTGTTCAATGTTGTGGCATCTACTTTTACTAAGACACTTGTAGTTTTTGTTCTAGTGAATGGAAAATAAAACACTTGGTATTTTTATAAAGCTAATAGGATGGCCTATAAAAAATAAGATCATAAAAAATTGCCAATTTTTGAAAATATTCATAATTTTAGGTTAGTTGGATACCTTAAATAAAATCGAAATATAGTCGAACCCCTATTTAACGAATTTCGCAGTTTAACAAATGGTTTTCTTTTCTCGATTAAAATGAAGACACAAACCCCTATTTAACGAATATTTCAAAAGTTAAATTTTTTTATGTTTATAATTGAAAAAATTAGATTTTTTTCCCTCAGTTGATGAGGGACTACCTATCGATGTAACCGAAGCTTAGGAAATTATAGATTTTTTGTTACGAATGAATAGCGATATTGATGCAGAAATTGATTGTGAGACTCTTATCAAAGCTGTTTTAACACATGTATAGAACGCATGTTTTATTTTATGGAAATGGGGAAAATATACGTCATGCAGCAGGATGTAAATGACGCAGTATTTTCTCTTCTCTGCATAAATTCAAAAAAGAACTCTTTCGAGTCAAGAATCAAAAAGATTGCCAAACATCTATTATGTCAGCATTTTAAAATTAAATTTCCTATTAATTGGTGCTTATTAATTCAATTATATATTTTTAGCTGTTGAGGGAAAAGCGTGGGATTTCTTAACTATAGATATTTTCTGAGTAGCTACATATATAGAATTTCTAAAAGGTAAAGGCAAAAAATTTGTATTTTGTTTGAACCCCGATATAACGAGTAATCCCAATTTAACGAACAAAATGTTCTTTTCCGATGAATTCGTTAAATCGGAGCCAGACTGCAGAAAATTATATTTGTTGCCAATTTTGTTGAGAAACTGAAAATAGAATCCAGAGTTTATGGTATTTGATTACGTTCGGAGCCATAATTTTGAAAAAGCATGTACGTTCAGACCCTGATTTAATGAATTCATCGGGACCGGACATTTTGTTCGTTAATTCAGAGTTATTCGTTATATCGCTCTAAAAAAAGGGCAAATTTGTGCACTTACTTTTTGGAAATATTTCTAATAATTACACCAGAGCTTTTCAAACTTTGAATACTTGCGACCAAATTTTAAATCATAATTTTCTTCGCGCCTCCCCCTTCCCCATCCAAACAATGACAATGTATTGAATTCAATAATAATGTACTTTGACGTAAATCTACAATACGAATTTAATTACAAACCGTACAAATTATCAGGATGAGTATTAAATTTTTTATATAATTTTATATATGACAAGCCTATTGGGTCACTGGTAATTGCTAAACTTGGTATTGTTAAATTAATGATCAAATACAGTGCGCAGAGTACTGATACATTTAGAAATATATTATACCAAAATAAATGCGTATTTTATTTATTTGTTATCTCAGAACGTATTTTGTTTTGCTTTCTTTCAGTAAACTAATAATATTTTTTAAATAAAGTTTTATTTTCGACTTTTCGATATGCTCGTGCCCCCCTTGGGGGCGCTCTCCATAGTTTGAGAAACACTGAACAACACAAAAAAATTCGTAGTTAAAAATTATATACTTCTTATTCAACAGCTAAAAATACTATTAGTGAATTATTATGCAGCAGTTAATTGGGAATTTTAACCCTGGAGTGGTTACGCGGGGCACAGAGTCACCCCAGGCTGACAAAGTCTTTAATTTTTGGAAAACCGTTTATTTATTTTCAATAACCTGATCAGTATCCTCCTATGACAGTGTTCATTGGGACTAAAATGTGTTTATCACATATTTTCCTCTTTTTCTCGGAGTGGCAAACGTTTTTCACAATATTTTGGTACGTAGGGTGACTGAATTCATCACTTAATCACTTTTGTCCCAAAATATTTTCTATGAACAACTATATTTTTCACCTGTGTGCTTCTAAGTGGTTCTGATTGCTGTGTGTACGAATCAGTAGAGGTTTATAAATGTAAGTGAAAAGAATGAAAAAAAGAAATAGGCAAATCGCGATCTTTATTGGATGAAGTTTAAACTGATCAATCAAGGAAAGAACCTGATGAAATAATGGATGTTATTCAGAATTGTGAAAGTATACTTGAGAAAAGTGATAAACATGAAACGTTTGAGTTGAAAGGAAAATTTTCAAACGTAGCCTAAGAAACTCCAACAAGAAAGATACGAAGCCACAATTGTATCAAAAGATACACTGTGCCTTTTAAAAAAGACACGAGCAAGACAAAGTTCAACACGTGTTTGTAGATCGTCAAAGAACAATAGAACTACAATAACTTGAACAAAATATGACAGATTTGCTTACAAATGGCTTTCCTGTAATGTTGAAGAAAAATGTCTGTGATGTGTGTCCTTTATTAAAGTCACGCACATTTGAAACATTTTAATTTAATTTCATTCGACTTTTTTCTCAAATTATCAAAAAAAAAAAAAAAAATAATAATTGAAAACTCCTTAAAAGTAGGTTAGTACAAATTCTCTTGATTAAATTATTTACTGGAATTACGATATTTATCATGTACAATAGATTTATTATTAAAAAAAAGGACTGGATTGACTCTGTCCCCCCACTTGATTACTATTAGGTGCTTGTTTGGTAGTACTCAATTAATAGTCAATGTGTGTGTGTGATTGCAAATTATTAAGTTTCAAAAAATTTCATAAGCCTATTAGCACCTATTAGCATGTATTGGAAATTTTACTATGCATGTCTATTCGATGCAGTCAGTGTAGCAAGTGGTAATAGTTTTACAAAAAACCCCCGTTTTTACAAAAAATACAGTTTTGTTTCCAGTTAATAATATATACTATCAATAGAGTTTAAAAAAGTAAAAATACAAAAACTTAAATATAATCCTTTTAATAATTAACAATCATTAAGTGAATCAAAATAAAATAAGTTTAACATTTATTATTTAAGTTTAACATTTATTATTTATTTGAATGGAATTAATTTGGATTTTTTCTCTAAAACCATTCTAAACGTATTTCACTGATTGTGAAACAGCTTGACAGGTGCAGCAATCCAGTGGCACAAAAAATAATGAATTATTGTTAACATTAGTAACGAGTTCGCGTCTTTCCTGGGTTAAAATACTAACTAATAGATATTCAAAGATGTTTTTGATTTCCCACTCGAAAAAGCTACTTTTTGACTTCAGACAAAGAAGAAACAGCTACATCATTTACATCCTGCTACATAAGAGAGAGGTATGTTTTCAGTTTCCAAGCGATACAAAACTTTAGAAAATGTAAGTTTTGATAGGAATTTCATTATCAATTCCTGCTTTAGAATCGATATTTATTCGCTTCGAATAATCAATAATTTCCTCAACTTCAATTGCATAGATAGGCAGTCCGTCATCAAACGTAACAGATTCGCAAAAAACTTAAATTATCCCCTGCGTTGTGTAGTTAGATGAGATAAGAGATGAATTTCCTGTCTTGTTTCAAACTTCACACGATATGTTGCACTCTTCAGCATCTGTAATGTCAAATAAGGGTATGCACTCGTGTCGAAATTTGCTGCTTGCAAGAAAAGTGTTTTTGTTTTTTTTTGGGACAAAAAGAGTTTGAAAAAATAATATCCATTTTTTTCCTGTAAGCCAGCGTTTCTCAGACCGTAAGGCACGCCCCCCTGGGGGGAGGAGCGTGATAGCTCCGCAAGCGGGGGGGGCGAGCATATTGAAAAAACATAAACAAAAGATTATTTTCAAAAAAAATTATTAATTTACTGAAGGTAAACAAGCAAAATACATTCTAACATAATAAAATACACACATTTACACTGACATAAAAAAACTTATAAATGTATCAGTACTGCACAATGTATTTTATAATTAATTTAATGATGCTATAAAAACAAGTTTAATAATTACTAGTGAACCCTTGTGTGGGCTTATAACATATAAAATTATGTACAAAAGTTATCTTGATGATTTGAATAATTTATAATTAGTCTCTTAAACGCCGATAAAAGTTACTCGATTCGCTCCCCAATTCCAGCGTTTTGAGGGGAGGTGTGAAAGAAAAGGAATAAATAAGCAAAAATCCACTCTGAAAAAGTAAATTCTTAACAAATACTGTCAAGGTCCTTTTATTACAATCCAAAACCTTCGAAATAATTTTATGGATATCAATGCATAGAAAAGATCGTACTTTGAAAAGACGTGTATGTACGTCTGGGGCAAATATTGCTTTGGGTGAGCGAGGAGTTGATAGATGTCGGTGGTACTAAATAGGTTAAAGTCGTATTGTAGCTTTAGCGTGAAAGTATAGTATTATGGAATTCAATATATAGTGTTATTGTAAGGAAGGGGGGCGCGATGAAAATTATGTTTGAATATTGGGTCGCAAATATTGAAAGTTTGAGAAGCACTGCTGTAAGCAACAAATACAAACTAAGATTTATTTTTTTTTCTAGCGGCTGAAATAATCCATTAATTCCGGGTTAATTATACGTTAAATACGGATTTCTGCTTTCATATTAATTGGGGGAAGAAAAAGATTCGTTATAAATATGGTTTCGGGGCACCACTGTAAATGATATTTAATGTCACTTGAATTAGAATACACATATAAAATTGTTTTAAAAATATTACTATAATGAAAAATTATTTAAATGCAACATTTTGGCTAAAAATGAAGAAAGAATGACATATTTTCAAATCATTCTCCGTTTATGAAAAATGCTTCTATAATGATACTACTATGCCCAAATATAGCTAACATTTCTGTACAGAGTCTCACCTAGGATTTATGAATTATATAATTTAAATGGAATTTATTCGTATTTTATTAATATCAAAGGAGAGAGAAACTGATCGACAGTATCAGATCAAGGCCCACAAAGTAGTTCGTAGCAAAGAACTAGTTTCCAAGCTATTCATTAGCCAAAGCTTTGAGCACCATGAAAATGACAGTATGATTTATCTCATTTTTACCCCAATTTTGTGGGAGAACAGCTTGGGGAGTGTTAAGGGCATTCCACCTCTTTTCCCCATCCACCAAACTCGTGAGAGGATTTGCAGCTTGAGGAGTATAAAACAAGGTTGAATTTGTGAATTATGTGAATGGTTGACTTATGTTTAAATAGATATATATATATGATTTAAAGTAAGCGTAAAAAAATTTTACATTTTTTAATCCATAATCCAGAAGTAGAACGAACCTGGAAGAAGTTAGAAGTGACATGTTATTAGTACATATTCACATAGTATTCACATAGTATTCACACATATTCATTAGTACATATTCACATTAAATGAATTAATTTTACAACATTTTTTAAAAAAAAATTTACTTTACAGGAATATGCAAATATTTTTCATCTAGGTATCTAACGATGTACATGGACGTGTGTTACAAAATAGCTATTGATAGAAAAAATTAAGTAATTATTTAATTAATATCGTTTGCATTTCGTTTGTATCTATACGCATACATACTACTTATACAAATATGTGTAATAATTATAGGGATATATTTATACAAAAGGAAAAAAGGCAAGTAGAGAACGCCTTCATATTTAGTATAAAATATATTTCATACTGTAAATATCATCGCATTCGTGTAGTAAGTGATGATAAGTCATGTTTCTACTGTTGAAAAAGTAATACACGTCAAAATGTATTTTTTCTCAGAACAGATTTATCTAAAATGGAATTTCAATTATAATGCTCTGTATTGCAGTTTTGAATTTTATGCTGATTTGTATATTTAGTGGGCTGAAGGCTATAAAAATATTTTATTATTTATACCTCAGCATTCATTATACTCATATATGAACATTCATTAATTTCTTTGCGGTTGTTGTTCTCTGTCAATTAAGATGGATATATTGAGACAAAACAAAATAATCAGAAATAATTATAATATCCTCTTGGGAGCATTTGCCAACAAGATAATTTCAGGTTCAGTTAATTCAAAATAATTTAAGGATTTCTGGATTGACTCAGTATTTTGAATGCTCTTCCTTGGTTAGAAATTGTTCTGGATTTTTCACCAATGGAATAATGACCAATGAAACAATGACATCAAAATGACTTTCGGTGAAACTGTCGGCCTGGTTTCTTAAAGGTAGCGTTCCTGCTTAGTGATATCAAGGTTGTGGGTTGAATCCTAGTTGAAGTTGATAGATTTTCTGGATCTTAAAATCGAAGGTTCGCATGTTATATGATATGTGAAAGATCCCTTAAGTATCAATTTGGCTCTGGTACTCTCGGCAACATTAAATCACGGCAATATTTATCATCAGACGAGAGCTTGATTTAAAAACTAATTCATGCTTCAAATATGATAGCGAGCGCCGCCACTAGATGGTGCCACCACTGAAATGACTCTCACACTTGGGGACTTTCCGTTTTTGCAAAGGCTAAAATGCCAAAATGCAGCTTTGGTAGGTCCCTAGCAAGAGCGTAGCTACTGCCGTATCAGCCGCATCAATGATACGAGCCCTCCAAGCTGCAGGAGCCCCAACATGTGTAACTATAGTACCAATAACAGAGCTTTCATTTCTAAAAACGGGCCCCGAAGGAGTTTTGATACGGGGCCCACTCAGAACTAGCTACGCCACTGGTCCCAAAATAGGGCACTCCAAAATGCTACATTTATCTATTGGAGTAACAATTGATAAATTCCTAACAAAATATATCGTTTATTTCATTCAACTAAATTCAGCTAATTTTGGTCTCAATCAAACGAGGAAGCACTTGTTATCGGGTCTAGAGTTGAAGTGTTTCATAGCTACTACTAAGATAATTATTTAACTTTTAAACTAATTTTTGTTAGCTTAACATAATTTCAGTATTTTTAACTAAAGTTTAACGAATAATTTTATAAATAAGAATATGTATATGTACGAACATTTTAATCAAAATTCAATTGACACGAGTTATTTAACTGGAATTTAAGAACATCACAACGAATAAAAAATCTAACTGTGAAACATATCTGGAGAAATAATCTCATAGAATATTGTGACGTTGATCGGAGTTCGAGGATTTTATGCAAATGAGTCGCAAAGAACAAGGCAGTTCTTAAGAGCGATGAGACTTTGTTGTTTAAAATCAATCCCTGAAATACAGGATGCAGCAGCAAATAAATATCAGAAGGAATTCACATCTACAGTACTCAGACACAATATCGGTGTCTAAAACGCACGTATGCAAAAGATGATTCACAAGCACCGCTCTTCCTATTCAACAGCTGAGTTAGTCACTAATGGACTTTTCATGGTCAAGGAAAAAATACTAATCGCGAGTCAAAACAATGCTCGCTCAGTTTCAGCGACCTTCTCTCTATTTAAAGGCCTAGCGGATCTTTCGAGAAAGATCCGCTTGCGTCATAGGTCTTAAAAATAGTGCATTCCTCCTCTAATTTCCAGAAGAATCCATAGGGTCACGAGCTCGCCAAAATCCCCTAAAATGATGCCAACTTGGTTCTATTGCCAAGATTTCGCCAAGTTCCCATTGAATCGTCATTATAAAATAAGGGTTGGCGTTGGTTGCAAAAATTACAATTTTGTCATAAAATAAATATGAGATAGAGTAATATAAATGCATTACACATCCAAATACAAATTATTTACACTGTTTTTTACAGAAAATTCGTAGCGATATTTTTAGTACAAACATTTAAATACATTTATAAGTTATTAGTTACGTTTTATATGTGTTCATTAAATAAGTAAAACTTCAAACTTGCAATTTTTTTACTCGTATTTCTCTTTTTTAAATTTATCCCCCTTGTAGTATTTGGAACTAGGAATTTTCTTGGTTTGCGAAGATAATCTCATACTATTTACTTTCAGAAAAATATTAACGTTTTCTGTGCAAAATAGTTATATTGCAATGTTTCCTGATACACAATGAGATTTCCTAACATCACTAAGATACCTAAAATACTTATGAGAAAACATTTACTGAAAAGCTCCCAATCGGTAAAATACATTTATGTTACTGATATTGCTGTGGCGAAACACATTGCAACAGAGAAAACAAGATATGATAAATAATCCGCATTGATAATACTTGGGTAACTGTTTCCGTATTACTTATTCAGCTAAGAAATAGAAGAATGCGAGCCAATAAAGATATAAATTACTCTGTATTACATATCAGCCTCTGTAAACAATATCTGGCATGTTTGCGACATAAAATTGATGTATGAACAATAAATAAGTTTAACTGATCTATACACTATTTGTGTTTTTAAGGGTTATTTTAATATTAACTTTGTATGAAAACACTATTTTCCTTTTTTCTGATAAATATTTGAATTAAGACAGAGTTTCTCAAAATGTGGGGTGCACCCCCTAGAACAGGGGTTGGCAACCTTTTGAGTCGAAAGAGCCAAAAATCACAATTTACAAAATATTTCAAACTTTTTAAGGAGCCACAAAATTTTTTCTTGCCAACAATAAATAGTACATGCAAAAATAAAGTTTTTTGAAAGAAAAAAACTAATCTATTTATTCATAAGAAAAAATATCTATCTACTTATTCATCTATAAGTAGTGTTTTTCCCAACAAATTAGATAGTATTTTTATGGCATTAGAGAGAGAGAAAAAAATATTTATAGAAAAGAAAAGGTCGAAAAATTGGAGCTTCGCCGCCTGGCAGGAAAAATGGCAATAATTATGCGTTTTAAGCTTCTTAATTAATATCTTTTTAACTAATTACAATATTGAAATTTAAATGGCCAAAACGGATTCCTCGTATCATTCCCGAACTTTTGGTACCTTCGGCGAGTTTCTGCGTCGTACAGTTCGTGAGAAGATACACCTAGTCGCGAAGTCCCTAGCGTAGATACGTTTGTTTACCTACGAATTTTAATAGTGTGATAAATAATATTTGCGTATGGAACTAAAGAGCCACAGCTTCACATTCGAAGAGCCGCATGTGGCTCGCGAGCCTCAGGTTGCCGACCCATACCCTAGAAGGATGTGATAATCCTACCAGGGCAGCGCAAACATATCAAAAAGTCAAAATTAGGAGATTTTAAAAAAAAATTTTTAATTTACTGAATAGAATCAAAAGAAAATAAATTCTGAGATAATAAAAAATACACACTTATACTCATATAATGTACTTATAAATGTGTCAGTACTGAAGAATGTTTTTATCATTAATTCATCCATAATAATTTAAAAACAAATTTAATAATTATTAGTGACACCATGGGGTTGTCATATACAAAATTATTTGCAAAACTGAATACTTATCTTGGTGGTATGTACAGTTTATAATTAACATCTTATTGTAGCTTTAGCGTCAAAGTATTATTGAATTAAATACATTGTGTGTTATTCTATAAGGGGGGGGGGGGCCGGTGGAAATTTATGATTGAAAATTGGGTTGCAAATATTGAAAATTTTAGGAGCAGTGACTTGAGATACATTTGAGACAGACGTATCTTTTCATTGGCAACATCCAAATACCGCATTCACATACACAATGCAAGAAAATCGCTTTCATGTCATGGCAGTTATTATTTTTGCTCTATCAGATAAAAAAATGACGTTGCTTTGTTACAATTTAATTTAGTTCAAAATTTTTTTGATTTATTTTATTTTGCCACTTGAGCTGTAAGACAATTGTTCAAACAAATAAAAAAATGTTATTTTTAAAAAGTGAATAAATAAATAAATAATTTGATGCTACTTTTAGAAAGTTAATAAAACTTTTATTAAATATTAATGGTGTGAGATTTCAATTTAAAAGGGTGCACTGTTTATTTTCTGTTAAAATTTGATTTTGTAAATGGGCTCATTTGTTATTTGCTTAAAATTTCGCTAGAAGATTTGCTCTGTTTTTGTTCAAATATTTTACCTCAAAACGATTCTATTTAATTATTAAAAAAGGGAAAATATTAATGTGTTTAGCTCTCTCAGTCTAAACTGAAGAAAAGTTCAAGTACGGCTCAACATTCATTGATCTACAGACGATGATCTCCCGGGTGCGGCTGTCTCCACAACCCCTACCACTTGTATCACCCAAGATAAATCACTAGTGTGGCTACCCCACAGACTCAATCACTTTGTCTTGAAGATAACCACGCAGTTCTTTCATCTCTTGATTCTCCCTAGTCATCATCCGCGAACCCACTCTTTAAACCTCCTAGGCCCTCTTCTACGCCCCCAATAAGTTCAGAATGGCGAGTGTCGCAGGTCTGCACCCAGTATCCTCTGTCTTGGTCCCAACTTCAATCATTCTTTGAGACAAAATGTCGTCAAGACTGAGATCATCTACATCGCCGTACCACGTAAACCATATGGAGGGTCTAAAGATCGACCCGCCACTTTCGCATTGGGAATACCCTTAAGGGTGTTTCTTCTTCACAACAGGCTGACACGTCTTCCATTCAAGTACTTCGCGAACAATTTCTGCTAAGAAACGGAAGAATGGATGACCGTTTAACACAGGAGGGTCCCTTCTTTTAATCGTTGTGACAGAAACACTGAAGGAAGGAAGATTCGATCTGCGTACCTTCCGTTCTGAACGTAAATACTTTATTGATCATGCCAAAGCGATCGTCAGCGCATGATGTGTGGTACTAGTTTTTATATAGGTATCACACCGCCACATACCCCAGGCCAGTGATTTGGTGAATAGGCGGAAGTATGATACCATATTTGTGGTGAGCATGTGAGCAATTGCGTCACTTTGTGGGTTGTGTCATCGTGCGTGAGGGCTTGAGAATTGAGTCATTTGTGTGAGACGGCTTTGTTGAGGGACGGCTTATTTTGCGACAATGTCTGATGGCTTGGTTGCTTTTTGCGGTGGATAGATGGCACCACAACTGCCGCGCGTGAAGGGTGCGGTTCACTCTGCACAGCCAAGGTCATCACCAATGAAGGAAGGAAGATTCGATCTGCGTACCTTCCGTTCCAAATGCAAGTACTTTATCGATCACGCCAAAACAATCGTCATCGCATGATGTTTGGTGCTAGTTTTTTTATATAGCTATCACACCACCACAACACCATCTCTGTGTCGGGAAAAGAAAAGCTGTGGTATCATCAAAGCTGTTTCCAGAATCGGCTCAACATCTGTTTAGCCCCCCAAGCATAATGGAAGAATACGCACTCCCCTTTGAAGTATACAATGACCCATCAGGTCATTCTATACACCCCAGTGCTTTAAAAATGGCAAGTGACATCGCACAGTGTTCGTCTAATAAGGCAACAATACAACCGCTTCTCTCTCAAGGTGACATATTTGAAAATTAGATCAATTTTTTTAACTATTCAGTTTATATACAAGATTCACATTTTTGAAGAAAAAATGCATTATTGACTTATACATGGATCGGCTTATGTTCAGAAATATACGGTATTAAGAAACGTACCAAAGAATATAAAGCAATAAAATCTACAGCACACACACCTCAATTTTAGTCTCATCATAATTTCCTTATGACGTTTATGTTAATATTTAGAATAATAACTTTGTAAAACTGCAACAATTTGTAACAAAATTAAAATTGCATTAGACGTTTAAAATTAAGATATTATTTTAAGTAAATTTAAGAAAAACAAAGGTACCATGAAAAAAAAAAGCTTTTTAAACTTATATTCAATATTTCTTAAAAATTTATGTGTATATAATGTATTTTCCAGCCAAAAATAATTCTTACACGTTGCATAAGCTACGTATTAAATTTAACTTAATGTATATTTACCGTATATAAAAAAATAATTTAAAAAAAATCCTAACTTGTTAATTAACTCTATAAAAGCTCTTTTTTTGTTACTGTACCAGACAAGTTTTCGAAGCAACTTTCATTTAAAATATACGACATAATATTTAAAATATTTTACAAAAATGCATATGCTAAAGTAAATATTTAAAATTGCAAGTTTCTAATTATTCAAAAAAGGTGCAATTTTTTTTTTTTTTAATAATTCCTTTTAAGTGCATTTATGCGTAAAATATTAAAATATTATCGAATGTTTTTTAGAACTTTTTTCTCAAATATCTCATTACGCTTACTTGATTTTGACAATATGTTTATGAAAATATCTTCATTTACGTAAGACAATACGACCACAAAAGTTTCTTACATAGTCTTTTTGTCAAACAGAATTACTTTAAACTATAAATTACATGTTTTATAGAGCAAACAATAAAAGAGTGGTAATAATTTTTTTTTAACAAATTAGCTTTCTGTGTAATTTAGTTAAGTATTAAAAGTATTATTTGGTGATACTGATTTTTCAATCTTACTATAAAACAAATTAAAAATAAAAGAAAAAAAAATGCTAAAATATTTGTATGTGGATTAATTTTATTTTTTTCTTATACATCGATTGACAATTATAATTATTACTTATAACTTAAAAGGAGTTTATCTTTATATATAAAAATTAAGTGTCACGGTGTTGTCCGCATGCGAGCGCGCGCGATGGACTCTGAAACTACCCGACCGATCCTGACATAATTTTGAGTCTTGTAAGTCATTTTTGTCTAACTTAAAATATAGGATAGTTTTTATATCAATTTTTGACGTCATTAATTTTTTATTGCCGGAAATGCGTAGAATCCAGTAAACGGGAAAATTCGCAAAATGTCGGAATGCGTGTGTGCCTGCGGAAGCGAATTATGTGGACCAAGGTGCATGAAAAGTTAGTGCCTGTTGTAGTTTGGGGGGTGGAAAACGAATTTCTAATTCAATCCCCAAAATACCCTTAACTTTGACGGACAACTCCGGATGCCCATATTTTAGACACTTCCTGGCAGGGCATTACCCTAAAAGCCATGGAGTGTGAAAACTTGGTCCCTGGCGTAATTGGAAATGGGTAATATGAATCTGATATCCGATATAATATCCGATCCTTCTCTTCAGGGACGGAGCTTGCAGGAACAGGGGCGCCAAAAGGGAGCACTAGGTGCATCTCGGGATGGGGAACGATAATCTGAATTCGGAATTCAGAAACTCTTTTAATTTTTCTGGATATTACGGGAATGAGGTCAAAGTGCATTGCGTTCGAGTCCGTATTTTTATTCCCTATAGCTACTAAACTTTCCGGGTTAGCTTTACGAAAATATGACCAACAGAAAATTGCATTTGCAACTGCATCTTCAAGCATTGCTGCAACTTTATAAATGGTGGACAAATGAACATTCAGCCTTCCACCCGCCATTAGACATTCATGAGAAACCTGACGCAATGTCTAATATTAAAAAAAGAGTCGAATGGCTACGGCATTGTAAAGGAGCTCAATCATAATCTGCCATGAATTTACTATGGCCCATAAACATTCACTCTATGCTTTACATAGAATTTTGTAAGATTTAAGTGGCAACGAGAAAATATTCGGTGGTGATGTCCAATTATTGGCTGGTGATTTCCGACAGACATTGTAAGTCAATCCTGACTCTACTTTTCCTCACAAGATTATCACAAGTTTAAAAATATCGTTTTTATGGCGAAACGTTGAAACACTTCGATTGACCACAAACACGTGAATTCAATTGCAAGATGATCAGTTGGCGCAAATATTTTCTAACCAACTGCTGGATATTGAAAACAGTGAAGTAAAACTGTATCAGAATACGCAATGTATCAAATTTTTAGGCAATTTCTTTACTGTTGT
Organism: Trichonephila inaurata madagascariensis; assembly: GCA_019973955.1. Taxonomy (NCBI): domain Eukaryota; kingdom Metazoa; phylum Arthropoda; class Arachnida; order Araneae; family Nephilidae; genus Trichonephila; species Trichonephila inaurata. Next base: position 83,888 of record BMAV01009110.1, on the reverse strand, counting down.
CCAGACAAAAAAGGAACTGATTGAGAGTATCTTCCCAGAGAGAGAGATATACTGTATAATTATCTAGGTAATGACTGGATCTGTAATCCTGTTACTTGGGCAGAAAAAAATATTGATGTTGACAAAATAAACTTCCAAATATAGATGTGCTTCCAGGTAAAAAAATCTAATGACTTTTAAATCATTCGACAATATTGTTCATGAAAACGAAACTGTAAAGTTTTTGAATTCCTTAGATATATTAGGAATGCCACCTCACAATCTTCGGTTGAAGGTTGGTTCACTGGTTATTCTGCTGCATAACTTAAGTCCACCTAGATTATGTAATGAACATGTTTGGTCATCAAAAGAATTACCTGGAATCTTCTTAAAGCAACCATTTTGATTGTAAAGTTTAAAGGAGAAATCGTCCTGCTGCCACGTATTCCACTGATACCGTCAGAATCTGCAATACCATTCAAAAGGCTTCAATTCGGAAGACGTTAGTCTTTCGCAATGGCTATAAAAAAAAACTCAAAGTCAAACAATGCCCATTTGGGTCTTGGACTTAGAAAATCCATGTTTATCGCATGAGCACATATATATTGCATGCTTACATGTGGGGGGAACCACCGATTCTATTTGCGCAAGCAAAAGACAAGTTACCAAAAAAATATTTTGCACCAATTAGAGATTAATTATATAAAAATTATTAATTATTAAAAATTATTAAAATTATTATTTAATTATTATTAAATTAAAAATTATTTAGAATGATAAAAACAATATTAGAAATTGCTAAAAATCAACGCTATTAACCTCATTTATAAAATTAAATTGTCATATGTTGGTACTAACAACTTCGTAAGTATAATGACTGCATTATAATATACTCAAATAAGAGATAAATAAAATGCAAAATTAAAAAAATATATATATGTTTATGTTTAAATTTAACTCTCCAAACTTGTAAGAACAAAATAAATTTGACTGCATTGTGAATAGCATAGCTGAGATTAATATTAAATCAACGTATTAAAACAAAGCCACAGCAAAGCGTGGCCGGGTCAGCTAGTATGAATAGTATAAATATATGAATCATTTGCTTGATTAAACCAAATTTTCCCCTATAACAAATTTAAATATAAATTTGTGAATATATATACAAAATATTTTTTTATAGATTAAATTCATCCTTAAAGTTTCTGATTTATTAGTAAGATTCAAGTCTTGTTATAATGTTTGTAAATTAAATAATACGTTAAAAAATTGATATTGGGACTATTTGTAAAAAAGTTTGCAAAGTATTGTGATAGCATTAATATTTTTCGAAACACATATTGAAATAAATAGATATATATAGGGTGTCCGGGCTTAAGGTATCAAAGGGTTATGGCTTATTATTACGTAACTATCAATCGGAATGTAATAAACTGTTCATCCGTGGATTGGAAAACCCTCCAAGATATTTTGAGTCCAGCACTATCGGCCGCACTTGCGCGTTGTGTTCAAAAATCGCAGACGATATATTTTTTGCACTGACTTCATTATTAAAGATGCGGACATCCCAGCAAAATGTCCAATGTTTGGTTAACGCAGTGTTTCTCAAACTGTGGAGCGCGCCCTCCTAAGAGGGCATGGTAAGTCTACGAGGGGGGCGCGAGCATATTGAGAAGTCGAAAATGAAAAATTTTAAAAATTACAAATTTACTAAAAGGTAGCAAAACAAAATACATTATGATATAATGAAAAATAAAATACACATTTACACTGATATAATATACTTACTTATAGATGTATTAGTACTTTATACAATGTATTTTTGATTACTAATCTCCCAATACTAAGTTAAGAACAAGTTCAATAATTACTAGTGACTCCAAGGGGCTTGTCATATGCAATTTTAGACACAAAATTTTTAACTTGATAATTCGAGCAATTTATGATTAAAATCATATTGTAGCTTTATAAGGTATCTGTGACTACATTCAGAACCATGATTTTAAAAAAGCGCATAAATGGGTAATTTTCATGATATTTAATGTCACCTAAATTAAAATACATGTATAAAATAGTTTTAAGCACATTATGACAAAAAACATCATTTAAATACAATATTTTGTCCAAAAATGAAAGAATAACCTTTTTTCAAAATGTTCGCCTTTTATAAGAAATGCTTCTTTAATAATAATGTTTTGTGTGTGTGTGCTTAGATAAAGACTTCTCCAGAGAATCTGAACTAGGATTTACGAAAAATTCACATTATTTTCAGAGTTACCACCAATTGAAATAATTATCGGTGTTTTTTTCTTAATATTTCTCCCCTTTGTTGTAGTAAAATATGAATAAATCCACTTCTAAATTATATGTTTCAAAAATTCTAGTTCAGCCTCTGTACAAAGGTCTGAGCTATATACAGGCAAAATATTATTATTATGGAATCATTTTTCATAAGAAGATAATATTTTGAAAATAGGTCATTCTATATTCATTTTTTGTCAAAATATTGTACCGAAATAATTTTTTATTGTAATAATATTTTCTTACAACAATTTCATATACGTTTTCTAATCTAAGTGACACTAAATATCATAAATATTATTCATATATACGCTTTTGCAAAATCACGGTTCCAAACGTAGTCTGATACCTTAATGTCAAAGTACATTATTATTGCATTCAATACATTGTTATTGTATGAAGGGGGCTCAAGGAAAATTAGGAAAGAAAACTGAGTCGCCAATGTTAAAAGTTTGAGAGTCACTGGGTTAGCGGAATTTAAATCAGAGTTCTAAGAGAAGAGAGTGTCGTAACTGGCTTGCCTAATAGACTTATCAAAACTCCTACAAAATAAATCGCGCACAGGGTCAACAGTGTCTTCTATCACGAAAACTTAAGGATACTTGACAGTTTGAGACATCAAAGTTCCCCTCTCCTTTAATGTTCTTGCCCATTGGTGGATAAATGTTGATGTTGGGGGATCAACATTCCATTCTGTTCGAACAAGTCGCTGTACAAGCGTGACTGATTTAAATTTCGTTTACCGAAGTACGCACTGCACCTTTTGCTCTTGCAAACGCATCTTTACTAATGAAGTCCGTGTAAAAAGTGTATCGCGTCTGCGATTGTCGAATAACGCGCTCGCAAATGAAACAACAGTTGAACAGTTTATTACATTGAGATTTATATACAGTTCCATGAAACTAAGCCATTACTTTTGGATACTTTAAGCTCGAACACCCTGTATATTGTTTGCCTTTATATAAAGATATTTAGAAGGATCTACGAAGTGGGCACGCTACCTCTAAGCTGAAAACCCACCGACATTGGCCGGGGTTGAGTCCGCAACCTTAGGTGTAGATGGCCAGCAACAAACCAACTACGCCACCCAGTCGGCACTAGCTGAATTGTAAGGAGAGTAAAACCAAGAGCACGGCAATGAATACAAAAATGTAAAATTATTTTTTTTAAATGAATGCTCATATTATGAATAGATTTAAGCGAACTGTGTGTGTGTGTGTAATTGTAATCCTCACAGAATTAGCATTTATTATTAATCTTAAATGATGAAAAGTGTGTGTGTAATTGTAATCCTCACAGATTTAGCATTTATTATTAATCTTAAATAATGAAAAATAATGTAAAATTCCGATGAAGAATAATTGTGCTATTTTTAATATTTAAAACGAGAAGACTTCAACATGTTTTAACCCAGGAGCAGACGCACACTCGATGCTAATGTTATAGTCGCGCGGGATGTCGAAGTCACCCCAAAGCTTTTTTTTACAATTATTTTTATTGTACACGATAAAAATTAAATTCCAGTGAACAATTTAACTAAGAGAAAGTATACTTACCTACTTTCTACCTTTTTTCATTTTTTCTTTGATAATTTGAGAAAAATTCCAATAGAATCAAACTAAAATGCTTCTATGGTACTTAACCTTAATAAAGGACACAGATCACAGACACTTTTCACTATCATTACAGAAATGATATTTGGAAGCAAAACTGTCATGTTTTGTTCGAATGTTTGTAGTTTTGCTGTCCTTTGACTCTGCATCCCGCGCGACCGCTCCCGGGTTAAATGTGTAATCAATGTAATAATATGAATGTTAGTTTTAAAAAACAATTGCGTAAAACGTTTTTCATCATGCTTTATATGTTTCAGAATACTCATAAAAATAAATCTTGGACAAATAATCCTTCAAAGTGCTTTTTGTGATTTTCCAAATATCATATAACTCTTCTGCATCGAAAAAAAAGCGCATTATATTTACAACTTCCCTAAATAAAAAATAAAGACATAAACAAAGGAACGAACTAACCATACCAGTAAGTTCGAAGGCCAAACAGATGAATATTTTATCTTCCTAGAATGTTTCTCAGGGTCTGGGTTTTGTCATTTCTTGAAATAGTGTTTTAGGTTTAAAAAGAAAACTTAATTAAAAAATCTCTCATCGTGGGATTACAGCAAATCAAACAAAATGCTGTGTTTTTTATTTAGTTATAGGATCAGATAGCTAATGAATGTATCGAAGTGAAAGCTCTTATGTTTGATGAAGTATATCGCCAGATGATGCATATAAATTATATCATTGTAAATGTGTATTTTTTATTATCTCAGAAAGTTCTTTGTTTACTTCATTCTGGTAAATTAATTTTTTAAACCTTTTTTTTTTCGATATACTCCCCCCCCCCCCTAGTAGGGTTATCACGCCCCCTAGGGGAGCACGCTCCACAGTTTGAGAAACGCTGACTAAGAGTTATAAATTTGATCATTTTACCCAAGTGTCATTAGTAAATGTTGCTACTGATGAAATAAATATTTTCAACAGTAATGAAAATGTTTAAATATAAAAATTTGCTAAAAATGCAAAAAAGTAGTAAAATAAGCAAATAGTTTTTCGCGAATTCATAATAAATGCAACAATATTGGAATTTAATTCGATTTTAAAACAGAAAAAATATTCCTTATGACATGAAAACAGTTTTTTACACATAATCAAAGCTCAAAGCATAATAACTGACTTGTGATTATGGAATGTGCCATTCAATAAAAAGGTAACTCGGAATTCTGATTAGATGAGATTTCAATGTCGGCCATTTTGGTCGATAAGATTAGAACATGATACATTTGGGGTTTTATTACAACGCAACCGGCTTTTTAATTTATATAGATTCTGTTAATATATTATATTATTATTTAAAAATTTTACAGGCTATTTGACTTCAGGATGTTTACTTAGAGAATTTTTATAATGAATATATCTAAAAATTTGAAAAAAGCTCAATGATAAGCTTAGTGAACATGTATAAAATTTTTTGAGTAATATTACTTTTTGAAAAACCCAGCGTTGTATAGATTACATGTTCTTACATAATTTTGCTTTTTAATAGATTTTTTAGAAGCAAAATAAGAAAAGTTTTTTAAGTTTTATGAATGAATGTTTTTATTCATTTTATGACCAAAAAAAAGAGAATATGTTTATGTGATTAATTTAAATGAAAACATCTGCCTATATTTCATAAGTGTTATATACAAATACATGTTCACTAAAAATAAAAAATAAATAAATAAAAAAATCCGCATATCCGAAAACTTATTCCATTTCAAAACAGTAACTTTACATATTTCTAAATAAGAAAAAGGGTAAAAGATATTTTCTTTAACTGAAAATAATAAATTTTAATAAATAAACCAAACTTTAATCTAAAAAAACTCTCCAGAATTACAATGTTTTTTTTCTTTGGCTTTTTTACTTTTTAGTTCAAGCAAACGATTATTTTTCTCATCTATTTTTTCGCCTTCGTTTTCACTTTTCTACAAAATATTAAAAGCGCACGTGATTATTACAATTTTTTTAAGATACTATTCAACTGAAAATATTATTCTAATACACCGAATCCATCTGGCAACAATTTAATAATTACTTTTAAAGGTATTGAGTGGCGGCATTGGTTACAAAAAAATATAAATGTTATTTGTCATTCAATCGTTTAATTCGAAATTTGAGTGCATTTTTAAGTTTACTTAGAATAATTAAAATTTAAAAGTTTTATTTATTCGTTGTAATATTTTCTGTCATCGATCGTCAACGAGGTATATGATTTATATTTTTTCTCAAATATTTATAACTTTATTTTATTTAATAGTTTTTTTTTTCATTTACTATTATATATTTTATTACTTAATATTTTCACTTGTAGTCGTTTTTTATATTTTGAAATAACTTTTGTTTTATGATCTTATTTATAATTATATAATTATAGTCATTGAGATTTCATATTCTAATAATTGTTAATTTAGAATTTCGTGGAATAGATTTAAGCTCTAATTAAAAAATAGTGGATTTATGGCGGAAAAAAAAGAGCAAGTTATATATTTTCACCGGATGTAAATGTTACCGATAAAGCTCGAAAACCGTTAATGTGCAGATTATCTAGCTAAGCTGCTGAACTGATTTGCTCCGTTTCAATGTGTGTGGAATCAAGTGTTTATCATAATTTAACTAAGTGATCTTTATATTAGTGGGTTTCGTATCTCGTTCACGTTCAAAAGTTTGTTTCTTTCATTTTCTTTCTGCTTAGAATTTTGATATAATGTTGACTCACCCCTGAATAATTTACATTATGTTTCGAAAATTCATTTCCTTAATTGTAATAATATTTTAAACCGTCTGATTTTTATATTATAGTTTTTAATAGATTGATGATTGATTTTATCAAATAATGTGTTGTTTGATTGATAGTACATTTGGACCCCGATTTAACGAAGTTCGGGATTTAATGAATTTTTTTCTTTCTCCAATTAAAATGAAGACAAAATTCGCCTATTTAACAAATGATAAACCCCGCATCAATGAATAATTTCAAGAGCAGGAAAGTTCTTTTTTTATTAATTTGTATTAGAAAAAATTAGATTTTTTTTAGATGACATATTTTTTTTGTCCTAAACAGAAAAACCTTTTCTTGTGAAAAGCAAATTTCGACGGAAAAAGATGAAGACCATTATTAGACTTTACAAGTGCAGAAAATTATGGATAGCCTAGTGGTTAGAGGACCGGAAGGCCTGGGTTCGATGCCCGCACCACGAAATACCCTCCGAGTACACGCGGAGCACGTGCTCGTTAAATCAGTGGGTCCGAAAGTCTTGTGGGCTGATTCACGAGTGCAGGAAACTGGAGAAAATTTCCCTCCAATTCAGTTCCATGCCTAAATTGTGGAGGTGGAGATAGGTGGTGTCGCCATCTATCGTTCCTTCGGGAAGGCCTCTGACCACCCCCAGAATGTTCTCCCTCTAAATTGGGGGGGGAATAGGGCCAAATCGTACTGTCACCTGTATGGTTCTCAAAGCTACGGCTAACGACAGACGTCACTTAGCCCTTTGCCATGATGAATTTCATGGGCCTTGATCTGGCCTTTGCCGATCAAGTGGCATTAGTAACAACAACATGTTGCACTTAATGACGGACTTCATATCTGTGTAAGTCTTGATTATCAGTTACTGCACTGATAGGCAGATCCATTGTTGTTTGGAAATTGTTGATTTGATGGAGCCAATACCGATTCTGATGCAGAAAGTGATAATTAAAACTAATATCAAACTGTTACATTTTCTAACGCTTTACATCAGGGGTGTCCCACTCTCGGCCCGCATGTGACCCATCAGTACGTAAGTTGCTGCCCGCCGACTCTTTTTAAAAAAATTTTAAATATCAGGTTTTCAATGTTTGAAATTTATTTGAGGGGAAATTTATATATTATATATAAATCTACAATGTATTTGTGTCTGTTACTTGTTCTTTTTTTAAATAAATCATTTTTGCTAATAGAACTGTCCTTTGGATTAAAATGAATTTATATTTTATCAAACAATTACATTTGATTTTTCTATAATAAATTTTACTTTTAACTGGTTACTTTTAACTGACGAGTTGAAGAGGTCATTTCTGTTATAGGAGGACATACTTTGTACGAATATAGAGATTTTTCTGTATACTTAAGATTCGTAATGATTAAAAACTAGGGGCTTAGAAAAAACACTTTTTACAATTTGTCCCAATTAATCCGGTGGCGGCGGTAGCCGAGTGGTATAGGTATCGGACCGTGGCTTGCCTTGTCTCGAGTTCGAGCCCAGTACCACTAAAGAACCGCCGTGTAGGGCAGCGATGCACGTTAAATCTGTCAAGATGTGAAACGTCCTCCCGTTGGTGTGGTGAGGTAGTTAGGAGAGGGGGTGCCAGCTCAGGTGTCGTCCACGTCACTTGACTATGGTTCAAAATTACGTGGTCCGTCGCCAAAAGCCCTCGTGTAGCTAAAACAGTGCGACGTTAATATTCAATCAATCAATCAAACCCAATTAATCCGAACAATATAGTAACTTAATAAACAAATTCGTGATAAAAAAAATTAGGTTCTTTAAAAAGGAAATTAAGAACATTTTAAAAGGAAAATAAAATGCAAAACTTAGTATTTACGACGGAACATTCTTTTCCATTAGAAGGTGCGATGTGACAATCGCTAGATAATGATCGAATTTTTCTTTCGCGAGTACAGTGTTTTAAGAAAAAAAAACAATAATGCATTATAATCAAATTTTCCCACAAACTAAATTGATTTGCTAAGCCGCATACCTTTCCTTATGCCCTTGGACACATCATGAAGATTCCATTCGAATGATAACTCAATCAACCGTCAATTGTATGCTCTGTTCTCGGAGGTATATACTATTTCCCCATTTTGGACATTCACACTTCTCAGCAAACAAGCTTTTTTCATACACCGCTAAACAATTTCCTTTCATCCCCTTACTTCTGAAATATTAAAAAAAAAACCCATTAAATCTTGCTTTTGATTTATTCTGAACAGCAAACCGATTCTGGTAAATACAGAATGGGGCGCGAGAACTTCCAGTTTTGAACATGTGGCAGTGATGTTCGTAGTCAGGGAAGGAAATTGGTGGAAGAAGTGAAATAAGATATTTGTGTTCCCACCCGTCCCAATCTTAAACATGTTGTGATCGAGACAACAGCGTGCTTTTGGCGTGAAGGCATATTTTTCTGTCTGTCGGTGATTGTAGTGCCACGTGCCTTTCGTCGTCGCTTCGATATCTTCCACGTGGTCTCGTTCCTGATTAGAAATGTATTCTGATGTGGATGGGTGCCTTTCGAGCAACGGGAAATGTTTCCAAAGAAAGAAAAGGTCATCTGAAGACCGTCAGAACACCTGAAAATGTGGAACGAGTTCGGGTGTCAATTCAGACCGGTATGTGAAAATGATCCAATAATTCGAACCCGCTCTCCAAGAAAGAGGTCTTGACAAGGTGTTTTCAACAAGATGGGCCACAGCCCACATCTCCAGGGTTTTGATAGGTGTTTTGAGAACAGTCTTCCCCAAATGACTGACTCCCTGCAAGGGGATGTAAACTAACCTGCGCACTCATCTGATTTATCCCCTTTTGATTACTTCCTGTGAGCTTATCTAGAGTAGTTCAAGATCCTGGAAGACTTACGACTCAACATCTGAGCCGAAATTGACAACATCTCGGTCGATATGCTTGAAAAAGTGACTCAAATTTTTCGAAATTGACATTTAGAGAGGGAGACATTTAACAGACATTGTGTTTTAAAATATGGAAATTCAAAGTTCCAATGTTGTGTGGTAGGCGGAAATAACAATAAAATCAAATTAAACATGTAATGTGTTTTATTGCATTTTTAAAATAGGGAGTTCCTACGCCCCACCCTGTAGTTGCTAACAGTCAAGCATGAAAAAAAAAATACCAATGTCTCAATTTTTAGTATGGGTTGCCAAATCTGATTCAACTAACGGTAATTACTTATTGTAACCATATAACAGTCGGTGGTTCAGGAGCTAAGATGGTAGCCAGCTTGGCAAACTTATCACCAAACTTGGCGATTTTTTTTTTTTTTTTCAAAAACAAAAGGTGGGTTAAAATAGGATTGATACATTTTTTTCTCCAGATAATGATCTTAAAATACTAATATTTTGTTAGTTCATATTATATATAGGCTATTTTTATTACATAAGTGCCACTAAAAAATATACCAAAAATAATTAATCTCGCGTGAAGGCTTTCAAAATAATTTTAATATAAAAAGAATAATAACCAAGAAAATAATAAAAGTAACTGCATCTCCCATAAAATTTTATTAGTGTTAATTAATTATTTTGAGTTTGATCATTCAATGACTTACGCAACACTGTTCTAAATTAATAATTAAAATAATCGAAGCATTCTTTTTAAAATATCAATGTAAAATCATTGCATATTTTTAAGCACGTTCTCTGCGGTTAATTTTCTTGTCCAATGTTTATGTCAATTTCTGGATGTCGGTGCTGTCTAAAAGATCCCTTTTATACGTGTTCTTATTTTCGAATAAATCATAGAGTTAGAAGGAAACTATTCTCGTCTGGTTTGAAGTTTTAATTAAAATCAATTCTTCCTTTACAAAAGAAAGATGTCCTTTTCTCCGTTGGGTTTAATTAAATCGAGATAAGTCGGAGTATATCTTTTTTGTTTGTTTGTTTATGAGTGAGCCGGATAAAAAAACTGCGTTTGTCGTGTAGGTGTAGTTATTTTATGAGCAACATTGCGGAGATTCTGCCGAGGAATTTATTTTTCACATGAAAATGAAAAATGAGGAAATAATGCATGTTCAAGAAGAGAGAAAAATTAAGGTTAAATAAAATTAAATATATTACTAACTAAGAAAAATATATATCACGCGTGTTAAAATATTACATCATATAGTATGTGACGTACACCCAACGTACGAATTTTATTATGAAATCAGTTCAATATTAAAAAGGGAAAAAGTTTTTAACTCTAATATCTATATATATATAAAAATGGATGTTTGTATATATGACCTTATTCTCTCTCTCTTTCATTCCACACAACACCGTTCAACCGATCACTATGAAAATTAGCATGTATATGTACTTTTTGTGGAGAATTTTGTGTTATCCTCTTCGTTGCAGCTTCCCAACAGGTAGCACCAATGGCGCACACAAGGGGGGTGTCCTAGGGGTCCAGACACCCCCCGTAGCCCTTGTTTTTTTTCGATTGGTTATAATCCTATGCATATATTACGTAAAATTTCATTATGTATTTGTTATTAATAATTAATTTTATTAAGTAATGCTAATTATTTATTCAATAATTAATTTTGTATTGTTTTTGTTCCCGAAAATCGGCAAAATCAAAAAAATATGTTAGGCGGCATATTGGAGCAGGATACTAAAATGGTGGACGTTTTTCGATTCTTCCCCCCCCCCCCTTGAAACATTTTTGTGTGCGTTACTGGGTAGCACTACAGTATATCAACTTCTGCACCATTCAAGCAATCGCCACGTTGCCAACAGGGTCACCAAAAATTATACCAACTTGGCTCTATCGCCAACATTTCGCTATGTTTCCATTGAATCGCCGTTATAATACAAGGAACGGCATTGCTAGAGAATATTACAATTTTAACATAAAATAAATTTTACAGAAAGTATTATTAATGTATTACACGTCCTGAAATAAGTTATTTATACTATTTTTTAAGCGTTCATTACACAAAATGTGTAACAATGTGTTACTTTTGCTGAGCACAGATCAGCTTAGGAAGGTGTTTTCAAAAATTGATCCACAAGGAGCTAACAGGGTAAGTAAAAAAAAAAACACCCTTTTTTATTAACTATTAGTTCTTCAGACTTAAAATTTAATAAATATGTTTTTTTTTTGTTCAGCTGAAATATACAAAAAGCTTTTTTTTTCGTTTGTGGTTTAATTTGAAATTTACTTAAAATTAACTCATTAAAACTTTCTTTTATCTTTCATTCTGTATTGTTTAATTTTTCAATTCCCCCGTGAGAAGAATGGGTATACCAGCTGGTATAGATATAAAACAAGTAATATATATATAAAAAATTTAAGTCAATTCCTACTTAGATCAACAAAGGAAAACTTTATTTTAGCTACTTTTTATTAAAATATTTACAATTAATATAAATATGTATATACATATGATAGAATCACAACATTAAGTAGTAGTTAATTTTTATTAATTATCATTAAAGTATCTTATTGTCATCCAAAACAATCGTGTATGTAAAATTTCAGTTCAACTGAATGCTTTAAAACGAGAGAAAAAAAATCTTTTAAAAGTTTTAAACAAGTCGCCAAAATGGTCACTAAGTCGCCAAAAATGATGCAAACGAGGTTGCATCTGTAATTCTTTAAATAATTAGTTTTAATCAATTAATTTTTATTAATTATAATTAAATTATACTGTATTGCCATTCAAAATAATCGTGTATATAAAATTTCAGCTCAATTGAGCGCTTTAAAATGCATTTTATTAACGGTTAAAAATTCCACCAAGATAAATAAATAAATAGAGAGTGTGAGCTAATAGTAGAAATTGAAGGAAATAGAATATATAATATAATATATAACATATTATATGGCCATTCAATAATTTTATTATGACAATGATCTTATTGTGTTTATTATTTGTTAGTACTTTTTAACACTATAACTCCTTCATTAGTTTATTAGAAGTATAGCCTTGAATGTATTTTGATATATGATATCCATACTAGTGATTTCAATATTACAGAAGGGAACATTCAGAGACTAGAATTCATTGATTTGAATAGTACTATCACAAAAAAAAGTAATCATTTTAGGCTAAATGCATGAATTTTGAGGTTGTTGCAAAACATGTTGGGAGCCTTTACCGCATTGAGATTTTTTGTTTTGTTTTTGCCTTCTGTTTATTTTTATTTTCTCATTCAACCTCAGGAATCAGCTTTCGTCATTGCTTTTCTGTTAACTTTTCTCTAGATATTTTTTCAAAGTCATAAGCTAATTTTTGTACACCTAAAATTATTGTTCGAATTTTTTTCATTATGTATATAGCTGCTGTATAATATTCCACTAACTGCAAATATGAATGACATGGTAAGTTTTATAAGATGTCATTCAGAAATTTATGTGGTTCTCAAATTATTGCCAAAGGCCACTCACCTTTTCAAAAAAGAGATTAAACCACTTGTTAAAAAGCTCGGGTTTTGAACGCCAAGTTTTGTCATTGTCTTAGCAGTTACATTGTTACAACAATGGAGATGAATTTAAGTTGGCTTCGAAAACCAGTAATTAATTATATTTAATTTAATTAATGAATTAATATTTGAAAAAAAAACTGCATTAACATCGAGTGTCATCCACTACAAATTTAAAAAAAATAATTGAACTTGATTGGAGGAATAGAAAGTATTTTATTAACGAATGAAAATTTTTTAACAAGATAAATATATATATATATATATTAATACATATATATATATATATATATAGAGAGAGAGAGAGAGAGAGAGAGAGCTAATAGTAGTAATTAGACTAACAGACTATTTAACGTGAAATAGCAAAATGTCAGTAATTTAAGATATTTATTTTGAGAAAAAAAAGAGGGTGTGGCTATGTCATGGACACGGCTGTATGTTGTGCTTGAATACGTCGCGTAACGGGTAATATTTTTTATATGAAATATTATAATTTATGTATGTCATAATCCTATTTGAACAAACCCGGGTTTGAACTAGTCCTCCGGGTTTCCATGTTTTGTTTAAAATGGTAACTATCTCCTTTCAGAGGGTCCAGAAAATAAATCAAGTAAAAAAAAAATTACTGTGTTATAATATAACTTTATTAATTATAGGTCTATGATATGAAAAGTACGACAAAAATGGCATACAGGATATATCGAGATTTCTAGTAAACGTTAAATCAATACAGGTATTACCAAACGTTGTTGGAGAAGTTTCGATGCGAAACATATTGAACTCGTTGAGCATGAAGCCGGGAAATGAACGGTCCTTTGAGACGTTAAAATTAAAGTCTCCGAATACCATAATTGATGTAGCTTCGTAATCGGGTATAATTTTAACGATGTTTTTTGAATATTTTAGTAGTGATCGTAACATAAGTGTTTAATTTCTGCTAACGCTGTGCCAGAATGGATGTATATACACCTAAGTATGAATTTGAAGATGCCATTGAGTTTTAAGTTTGAACTTTTAAGTTTACTAGATATATATTACCACAGCCCTTGCGTTTTTCGTTCCCAACTTAATGTCCGAAATGTAACTCTATTACAATCAGTGAAGCTATTGATGTTGCGATACATGGCAACTCCAATGACTTTGCAAATTGATGATGATACCTCCACCGATGAAGATGTTGCAATTTGTCTGAGCTTAGCAGTATTTTAAGATGATTTCAGATCAAAACCAGGCACATTCACTGGCATGGAATCTTCCTCACTGTTTGCTAGATTTTGCCTTGCGAGCAGAACCTCCGACTTCGATGCACTTCACACTTCTGTCATCACCGATGGTGTTGGCTGCCACACAACTGGTTATTGTGTTAGCATGAAATTAATCCCAGTGTACTGTAACCTTGTAATGCTTACACAATGATTGAACAAGTAAAAATAGAGGCCAACCTTTTACCACTGACATTATGACTACGTCACACAGATAAATTGATTGATGTATCATGTTCTTCTTTTTGTAAACATTGAACATCTGATCATCGTCGAATTGACGCGGTAGTTGCTACATCATTGTGTCTACATCCACTGGTACATTAATGGCGTCGCAACCGACGTATCTGCATTAATGACAGTCGCGGTGATACTAGACGTGCACTAATCGGATCTAATGTGGGCAACCCGTGTTGTTTAGGTGGATACACAAATTCGTTCGAACGAGACAATGTGGGAACTTTGTCCGAGTAGAGTGAGTTTTTACACCTATCGCACAGTTTTAAGTCAGCAACTAGCTCTTCAAGAAAAGTATTATTTAGCAGCGATAAGTGTTTTACTTTTGTTGGCTTCACTGAGCTCAGAAACCATTAACGATCACACACATGACACATGTCCGAATGGATTGTTTGACAAACGTCACAGTGAAACGTACACTAGCAGCAGCCCAATGTGTCTTCATAAACGACCATCGTACACAAACAATACCCACACAGTCCGGTGTCAATGTAGAAGTGATTTAGTCACCTACTTGCATTATTTCAACTGCCCCAGCTGCAGATGTACTGGCCCCGTCATTGATTCGCTCGGTTCCATTCATTCTTTTACGTTCCCTGAACTGCATGACTCTCCCATGTGTTTTATTGGTACCATTCGTTTGCTCTTCAGATGTCCTTTTCCAACGGTATACGATTTATGTATTTGGGCTTGGCTTTTTGATGTGTATAGACCATCATTATATATTTTTGGTAACACTTTTTTTTATTTTAAGGTATCCGACTACGTTCGGAACCAAGATTCTGAAAACGCGTTTAAATGGATATTATTTATGATATTTAGTGTCACTTAGATTAGGAAATATACATAAAATTGTTTCAATAATAGTATTACAATAAAAAATTATTAAAGGACAATATTTTGACAAAAAACGAATATAGAATTGACCCATTTTCAAAATATTCTCCTTTTGCGAAAAATGCTTCTACTATAGTAATAATTTGCCTGTATCTAGCTCAGATCTCTGCACAGAGGCTCAACTAGAATTTTTGAAATATATAACTTAGAAGTGGGTTTATCCATGTCTTACGACCACAGAGGGGAGAAATTTTAAGAAAAAAAAACCGATAATTATATATCGTTCAATGGGTTGTAAACTCTGAAAATAATGTGAATTTTTTAACAAATCATAGTTGAGCCTCTGTACAGAGGTCAGAGCTATGTACAGGCAAAATATTATTATAATAGAAGCATTTTTCACAAAAGGAGAACATTTTGAAAAAAAGTTAATCTAAGTTAACTTTTTGCCGAAATATTGTATTTAAATATTTTTTTTTTTTTTTTTTGGCAAAATGTCCTTAAAACACTTTTATACATGCAGTCTAATCTAAGTGACACTAAATATCATGAAAATTATCCATTTATGCGCTTTTTTAAAATCACGATTCCGAACGTAGTCGGATACCTTAACGCCTTATTATATTCATTGTCATTATTTTACATAAATGTTTTATATACATTCGATAGATTTTGATGAGAGCTGTCGATTCAAACTAAAACAAACGTTGTCGCTTCTCCGAGTGTAAAGTTATACTAAATGAAAATCTCGATACGCAGCAAAATTACCTCAAAATGGAGCCCCCCCCCCTCCAGCGCACAGTCCTAAGAGTCCTTACTTAGCATAATAAAATTTTTTGATCATTAGGTATCCAGTGGTGTAATTGAATTTTGGATACAGATGATAGTTATGAAGCTGCAACACCAAACTGTATCCTCCGATTTCATTATCATTCGCTTGTTTTTTTTTTAATTGCCTCCCCATGGAAGCAATTTTAAAGACATATTCACGTCAAAAGAAACATAAGATATGAACTAGTGTAGACAATCCCGTGTTATATTTTCAATCCCGCGATTTTGGGATTTCCTTATCCAAATCCCAGGATCCCGTGATTGGTCCCGGGACTAGGATTGGACTATTTATTAAAAATACTTACACATTAGCATAGTTGAAATTGCATAATAAAACTGAAAATATAATTAAAAATTGGTTTAATATTAGTTTTATTGAAACAAATTTAAAAAAAAAACATAATTCATCATACAAAACAAATAAAAATAGTACATAATGATATTAAAGAAACATTTCTCCTTTCAGTGTGTTTCTGTAAATACGCTTTTAAAAAACACAGCTCGTCCAACTTTTCATCGTTTAAACGGCTTCTTATTTTTGTTACAAATCGTCCTGCCGAAGAAAATGCTCGTTCAGATTCTATACTAGTAGGTGTTAAAATCATTAAATAGGAGCATGTTCTTTTCACGAAGTTAAACCGTCTCTCTCCATTTTTAAAAAGAGAGACATTTCTTTTTGAATTTTTGATGACAGTGCCTCAAATCTAATAGACTGCATTGTTGAGTATACCTCTTTGAAAACTTTATCTAGTTCTTCTGCTACACTTAATGGTTTTGTGTATAAATTGATCATGCATTTCTGCTACATCACGAGACAAACCGGATACGGAAACTTGGTCTTATGCATAAGACCAAGCATTAAAAAAACTAAGAGGAATAGAGCAAAAAAGCACAAATGAAAACTTACAAAAACAATTACATATTCATTTATATAACAGGTGCTCTATGTGGGAAACTTTCGTTACACGACATACATCAATGCGAGATTTGGTTCATTTCATATAGTTCTACTACATTACGAGGCAAACTGGGTACGGAAACTTGGTCTTA
>BMAV01009110.1:41598-56574 GCA_019973955.1 Trichonephila inaurata madagascariensis | reverse complement strand
ATGACTAGGACCAACAACCGAATAGTAATCCCAGCTACGTCTAAACATAAATCATTCTGCATCACGTGTTGCTTTTGTGGGAGAGACGCGTATTCCACTTTTAAATAGACACCAAAAGGAGAAATCTACAGACTATCGATACATTTTGCACCTTTTGTACAGCACAGTAGCACTCTAATTACTTTTAATAGCGTACTGCTGCTGAACATTCTTTGTAACATTTGTAGTGACTCTTTCAAAAAATGTTTATCATACTTGATATCACCACGGCCGCTGAAGGGGAAGGCATTCATTGTTTATATTTTAGATAAATTTTATTTAATAATTTTTATTTAATAGCTTTTAAGCATGTTTTCATAGAGTTGCACGAAAAAATGGATATAGAGGGATTTAACATAAAATAAAAAGTGATTTCCATAAAAAGTCACACAAATCCGAGAGAAATACACTATAGTAAAAAAAAAAGAAATAAATAATTTAATGTTCCTTGCACAGTCCGGTACTATTTGATTCAACGACCAGTTCAGGTCCGGAGTTTGGAGTTCACTGGTCTAAGGAACTCAAAGCTTCATTTTTTAAAATAATTCTCATTCCTAAAATAACTATTAGTAAACGTTTCATTGATAAATGAATAATACTATAACTGCTATTCGAAAAAACATTCATATAAGAACCTAGCTTTTTGAACCAATAATAAAAAAAATTGGCAGTTATAGAGACTGCCGATAGAAGAGAAAACTTAAAAATTTTAGTATTAAACTTTGAAATTTCATAATGTTTGAATTAAAATTATCAACACCAATCCGGTTTTCACATCTATTGATACTCCGAGCAACAATTATATGCATGTTTATATGGTTTTTTATTATTCAAATATATTACGGGCTGTACAAGATCATAACAAAACATAAATACAATTCAATTGAAATAACAATTAATATACAATCATATTATTTATGGATAGTATTTGTATTTACTTAAGGTATCCGGCTACGTTCGTAGTTTTGAAAAAGCGTACAAACGAATATTTTTTTTAAATATTTAGTGTTTTTTTAAATCAGAATACGCGTATAAAATTGTTTTAAAAATATTATTACAATACAAATTATTTAAATGCAATATTTTGGCAAAAAATAAACGTAGAATTATTTATTTTCAAAAAGATCTTCTTTTATGAAAAATACCTCTGTTGAAATAATACTTTGCATATACATGGCTAAGACTTCTCCAGGGAGCCTGAACTAGGATTTTATAAAAATTCACATTATTTTCAGAGTTACTACCAATTGAAATAACTATCGGTGTTTTTTTTGTTAAAAATTCTCCACTCGGATGTATTAAATTATGAATAAATCCACTTCTAAGTTAAATATTTCAAGCATCCTAGTTCAGACTCTGTACAGAGGCCTTAGCTATATATAGGCAAAATATTATTATTATAGAAGCATTTCCATAAAAGGAGACTGTTTTGAAAATACATAATTCTAAATTCACCTTTGGCCGAAAAATTGCATTAAATAAACTTTTTATTGTAACAATGTGCTTAAAACAAATTCATACGTGTATTCTAATCTAAGTGACACTAAATATTAAAAAAAGGATTCGTTTTTATGCTTTTACAAAATCATGGTTTCGAACGTAGTCGGATACCTTAAATTTCAATGTACTTGATTTTTAACATTATTTTAATTGTTTGCATCATTGTCATCATCAAAGTATCCGACTACGTTCGGGGAAGCGTGATTTTAAAAAAGCGCATATATAGATAATTTTCCTGATATTTAGTGTCACTTAGATTAGAATAAATGTATAAAATTGTTTTAAGCACATTTTGACAAAAAAAATTATTTAGATACACTATTTTGCAAAAAATTAACTTAGAATAATCTTTTTGCAAAATGTTCTTCATTTGTGAAAAATGCTTCTATTATAATAATATTTTGCGTGTATATAGCTCAGACCTCTCTACTGAGGCTTAACAAGAATTTTTGAAAAATTCACATTATTTTCAGAGTTACAACCGTTTGAAATAATTATCGGCGTTTTTTTCTTAAAATTGCTCTCCTCTGTTGTCGTAAAATATGGATAAACCTACTTCTAAGTTATATATTTCAAAAATTTTTGTTGAGCCTCTGTAGAGATATCTGAGCTATATACTGGCAAAATATTATTATATAATAGAAGCTTTTTTCACAAAAGGAGAATATTTTGAAAATGGGTCATTCTATGTTCATTTTTTGTCGAAATATTATACTTAAATAATTTTTTATTGTAATACTATTCATAAAACAATTTTATATACATTTTCTAATCTAAGTGACACTAAATATCATAAATATTATCCATTTATACGCTTTTGCAAAATCATGGTTCCGAACGTAGTCGGATACCTTAATTTCAACAATACTTAGACTTTTCTACTTTCAATTATTTCATCATCACGTGGAAGAATATTTTGAGGATTTGATGCATAGTTTACCATTATTGGTTCATCTAATTGTTTAACATAACACATGAGCATGTCGGTGACGCGAACCCATAAGATTCCCCCTGCCAGAAAATGTCCAACGCGGCTACAGAAGTTTTCACTTCAAAAATTAGAAACTAAGAATCATGTATGCTATTCCTTGAACCCTCTTTATTATAAATATTAAGGAGAAAACAGAAAAAAAAATGAAGGGAATGTGGTGCTCTCTTGTACTAACTTTATTCTTATCCCTAAAATGATAAAAAGCACAAACAAGTTAAGTACGGAAAAAGTTTAAAAAAACCACTTAAAAATCCCTAAGCGATACAGGAGGTAAAAGCAATAGCGATTGCAACATACAAAGGATTAACAATTTTTTCTCCCGGCAGATTGGCATCGACTTCACGGTCTTACCCAGATACTTTGAAAAAATATTTGGGGAATGTCTCAATGAGTATACGCGAATTGTGGGAATAGAAAAAGCTATTGATTGTCAAAGACCACAGAGTAGGTAATCAATTACTCTTTCTGAAATAAATCACTCAACCGTAGATTAACTAAAGATCTAGATTCAGATTTTCGAGAGTGGATAGAAAATGGCAGTTCGAAAATTTTTTTTTACTCTTTGTAAAAGGACGTGTTTGGAAGCTCTTTTTTCATGATGACTGAATGGATTAGGATATCTTTTTGAGTTAAGCAAGAATGTTGAAAAGAAATCGAATGAATTCCGCTAACGTATGGCAGAGTCAGTCAATATGGTTCATGATAGTCATTTTTCTTTTACTACAGAAACGTTGTTACATTGACAGGTGTGGTACTTAAAATTAGTTCAATCTCATCTTTATCATATGCAGGAACTTAACTTTCAATGAATTACTAATATTGTTGCAAATTATGTGATTTTACAAGTTACCATGACTTTTTATAATGGCCAAAATGTGTCAAATATGATATTGCAATTCTTTAGGTTGTGCATGTTTATTTGTCTTGTTTACATTTAAGTAAACTAATAACTAATCATTTAATTACATTTCAAGAACGTAAGCTCCTACAAAACATTTTAAGAATTATATATTCGCTGCCTATTTTCCATCTGATTCGATCAATTACACAACACATTTATTCGTTCAAGGATTAAAAATTTGTAAAACGTCAGATGACCCCAAATCCCGTTACGCAATTGAAAATTTAATAATTAAAGGAGAGATGTAAAAAAATTACTCACTTGCACTTGAAATAACCTAGAATTTTATTGAAACAAAATTTGCAAAAAATGTCTAACAGATGGTGCTTTATATAATAACAAAAGCAATAGGATACAGTAGCGCACACGGGAATTTTTCCAGGGAAGGGGGGGGGGGACCGGGGTTGAAAGTTCACCATTCTTGTATCATGCTATTTTTGATTTTGTCGATTTTCAATAATAAAACATAGTAAAAAACTAATTATTGAATAAATAATTAGCATTAAGTAATGAAATTAATCATTAATAACAAATATTTAATTAAATTTTATTGGAAAAAAATCAAGGGTTTTGGGGGGGTCTAGACCCCCCTCCCTCCTTGTGTGCGCCACTGATAGAATAACAACTGATTTTTATCAGTATAAACAATACAGCTGAACCAGTTTTTGTGCGGTAGATAGGAACCGCATAAAAATAAACGCACACAAAATTTTTCAAAAATTCCACATACATTCTTACATATAACAAACTAATTCGAGGAAATACTACAGAATTTTTTTTTTATGCAGTGGATAGGGATCGCATAAGAAAAATCGCATTTATAAAATTTGCCAATTAAAAAAAACAATGAAAAAAAAAATTAGCGCACCAAGAAATAATTGCGGGATCGTAATGAAACTTGGCATGAAGGTGCATGTTGGGAAGATATGCAAATGATTAGAAATGCAGCTTGATTGCGCATTACGTACTGCCGGTTGAGGGCGTTTAACGTCGTTCTCCGTGGAGTATAAAACAGGTAACCAAAGCTTCTTTGAGTGTGCTGAATCGTTTACAAAAAAAAAGTTGAGGTAGACATGTCATCACGCCGTTTTCGAAGACAATATGAGCAGCTGTCGCAGTTTGACAGAGGGAGAATCATCGGCATGATGAAAGCTGGGTGATTAGCTAGGCGAGTAGCTCGTCAATTAGGCCGCTCTGATTGTGTTGTGAGGAGGTGTTGGGATCAGTGGATCCGATAAATGTCATTTCCACGAAAACCATGCTCAGGATGCCCTCAACAGACCAATCGTTGAGAAGACCGCCACATCGTATAAAATACATGCGTACAGTCAATTGTTTCATCAGCCGCCATCCAGGCCCATGCAGCACCTTCACTAGGGGCCCCTGTGTCTTCTCGAACCATGGGAAGGTGCCTGGCTAAAGGACATTTGGGATCGAAGCGCCATTACGTGTGCTGCCCTTTCGAACTTGTAGGGAATTCTTTCCGTTGTTTGCATTGGGTTGCGAACTAAAGAGTTTTTACTATTTTTAATTTTTTCCTTAGGTGTTATTGGAAAATGAACTTCAAGTTCAGTGAAAAATCTCACATTAGATCTTAAAAAACCTACACAGGAAGGAACTACTTCTTGGTTACAATCAATTTTTAATAACAATATAATTAAAAAAAAACTATTTTCCTGTTTCAATATTTCGAAAAGTACTCGCGTACTTGCAGTAGACTAATGTAATTCCCCCCACCATCACCACTCCTCTGCTCTTTTGTGGAGATGTTTTTTTTTTTTTTTTTTAAATAATTATAATAATACTGTATTGTATTTTCTTTGTAACATTTCCTGCCTATCTTGGTGAACCATTTTGTTGCTCTGATGGGTGTGAGTTCGAACCTCCCGAATAACAAGGAATCCCAAACGACGTTTTGTACCGTAGCATTATGTTTCACATTTTTCTTACCTCTTATCAGTAAGTACTTGATCTCATACGAATTGCAACGCTTAAACTAGAAAACTAAAATGATGGATACAAAAAAAAGAAAGAGAAGTTTGCGTTTAAGAGAAAACAACGCCAAGAAAAAGAAGATAATAAACAAAAATTACTCAAAATTGAAATATTTCTTATTAAGCCTTCTACGAGTACTTCTTGCTCAAGTATTTCTGTTAATAGTATTTTGACAATAGGATCACTATAGCGTTGCTTGAGAAGCCAACTCAAGGAAATTCGACAGTTATTGCAGATAAAGATACATCCATTGAGATGTGGAAACGACTTCGAATCATTCAAGTGCAAAGCCATTAAAGCTGCAAGAAAATATGTTATGGATTCCCATTTTCAAGAAAAAGGGCAAAAAGAAGTTAAAAAATATTTTGATGTATTAGCTTCTGATTATAATTTCGAAACCGGAAAGAAATAGTTAAAAGTAATATTTCCAATAAAGTACTAAACACCATATATTAGATCAATTAAATACACGTTTTGCTGGTATGAGTACAGTCTGTCAGCTATTCAATTTTCTAAGAGCAACATTTTTACAAAATGTAGAAGAGACAACTTTGTGTCAAAAGTGTGATGAATTTCAAAATAAGTATTCTAATAGGCCCAAACTTTTCCCTTCAATTTCTTAAGGTATCCGACTACGTTCGGAACCATGATTTTAAAAAAGCTCATAAATGTAGAATTTTCATGATATTTAGTGTCACTTAGATTAGAATGCATGAATAAAATCGTTTTAAGGACATTATGACAAAAAAAAAAATGTTTAAATACAATATTTTGGCAAAAAATTAATTTAGAATAACCTTTTTTCGAAATGATCTCCGTTTGTAAATAATGCTTCTATTGTATTAATATTTTGCCGGCATATAGCTCAGACATCTGTACAGAAGCTCAACTATGATTTTTGAAAAATTCACATTATTTTCAGTTACAACCGATTGAAATAATTTTCGGCGTATTTTCTTAAAATTTCTCCCTTCTGTTTTCGTAAAACATGGATAAACCCACTTCTAAGTTATGCATTTCAAAAATTCTGGTTGAGCCTCTGTACAGAGGTCTGAGCTGAATACAGGCAAAATATATTATTATAATAGAAGCATTTTTCACAAAAGGAGAATATTTTGAAAATGTGTCATTCTATGTTCATTTTTTGTCAAAATATTGTACTTAAATAATTTTTTATTGTAATACTATTCTTAACCCAATTTTATATACATTTTCTAATTTAAGTGACTCTATAAATATCGTAAATATTATCCATTTACAACGCTTTTGCAAAATCACGGTTCCGAACGTAGTCGGATACCTTAATATTTACCTCCAAAGTCTCCCTAAAATAACCCAGTTAAGTACTTTTCACAAATTATGTTATTAAATAAAAAGAAAATACGGAGTGCTAAAATGCGACCTAATAGAAGTATTTACAGCAACATTATTATCTGTCAGTTCTGAAGCAGCTGAAAGATTATTTAGCAAATTAAAAATTATTAAAGAAACGGTGTAGGTAATGCTCGGCTTCGACATTTATCGCTAATAGCAATTGAAAACAAAGTCGCATCAAGGCTGGATTTTTACGGAAGCTATTACAAATTTTGCAGAAAGTATATATAAATCTAGGAAAAGATTGTAAACCAAGTTGCTATTTTGTTGTTAATCCCACCCCCTCCCCTTGTGTGTGCCACTATACCTATGTTACTTGTAAACTTGTTCGTTATTGTTTCATTTTATGTTACATTACTTCTCATCTTCCGGTTCCGGTAGTTCCTAAACTCTTCACAGTGTTCCAGACGAGGTCTATCGAGGTTTCAAATCAACCTGGGTGATCACTAAAGCTCACACAAGAAAACTCATACACATACTTATAGGTAATATGCAGCTTTGCTGTTCTATGTTTTGTTACCAATGCCACTTGATCGGCAAAGGCCCACGAAATTCATCATGGTAAAGGGTTAAGTGACGCCTGTCGTTAGCCGTAGCTTTGAGGACCACACAGGTGACAGAGCTGTTTAGCTCGGTTCCACCCCAATTTTGAGGAAGAACACCTTAGGGTTTGGTCAGGGGCCTCCCACCTCTCTTCTCCTTCCACCAACCTCAAGAGAGGACTTGGGGCTTGACGGCTATTTAAAGTACGCCATGCCACGAAGGAACTACACATTTACAAACATCCATGTCTTCTACGGGATTCGAACCCTGGCCCAACAACACAACAGTCAACGTCGCTAACCACTATACCGGATGGGCGACATTCTATGTTCTGCAGACCACGATAAAGAACTGATCTTAAAGTAGATTTGTATATTTAAGATATTCACATATTTTTAGTTTTTTACTTAATTAAACCCCCGCCAGGGAGGCCTTCCTGACTTTTTTTTTTTTGCACCAGGGCCTTTGGGAACCCAGCTACGCCACTGGACGGACTATCGACCCTGGACTCCTCCCTTCACTTGAAAAATTCTTGAGTGAACAAGATAAAATTAAAAAACTTCTTATAATTTATGTTGTTGTAAAAAAGAATACAATTCATAAATAAGTAACATCTAATTTCCTTTTTTTTTCAAAATTAAGTATAATAATTACGTGTTTTTTAAAAAAAATATATTTATTATTGTTCACCCATATATATATATATTTAAATATTAAAAGCGTCCTATATGATGGAACTCTCTGAATCAATATGTAGCAATAATAATTCTTTTTCTTGGCCCCCATGAAATCATCCTAGAGTAGGGAAGAAATCAAAAGCAGGTATTTAAAATAGTTTCAATATCCAATAAAACACTTAGATTTAAACGGCCCTTAGAAGAAAAAACTCTGAAAAATATTAATGTATCACTTTTTTTTAACTAAAAAAAAAGGTATATTACGTATTCTACATTCTAATATTTATTCCATTTTGGTAACATGATTAAATATCGTTTGATGTATGTAGGATATTTTGTTTAAAATTCTTCGAACAGTCCTTTTTGTCAAAAGTAATTGTTCATAGTTTATCATATTTTTAAGTGCGAAAAATTGAAAAAGAGGTAATAACACACACAGAAATATGTCATTAAATATTTGAATAAATTGTTTAGAGAGTGAGTGTATTTTTTAACCACGTGAGAGCGAGAAAATATTTTTGAAGCTGTATAAAAAAATAAAAGGTATACATTATTTTCTTTATAATAAATTTAAATAAATTTATAGTAAATTTATAAGACCATTTTGTTTATTTCATATGTTCTAGTCGTGCAATTATTTCGGAGTTAACAATTGCGTTTTAATTTTGCATACAAAATATGTTCGTACTATTTTCTGTTTCTTTTTTTTTTTAAAAAAAAATTCATCTTAATATTGTTATTTTAACGTAATTTAGAAAACATTAAAATAAAGATTATCTACTAAAATATTCTCCATTTTTTTTTTTAAATTAACGTTAAAGCAAATGATTAATTTATATATCAAAGATTTCGAAAACGTAAAATTAATAGAATAACTACCCTAGGTATGTAAACACAAATAGTAATTATCAAACATGAAAAAAATAGTAAAGATATAAAAACTATCTTACGAATTATGTTAAAAGAGCCGACAAGAGATAAACACTTATCAGCATAGACCAGCCTTCATTTCAAAGTACTGCCTTCTTTAGATAATTTAATCCACTTTATTGCTCAGATTTTGATGAAAACGATCATTGGATGCAGGTAACAATTAATTTAACCAATATCAGAATAAATCGACTTTGATATTTCTTGACGCACCGCCTTCCGCAAAACATTTAACCAATTATATTGCTCCAAATATGATAAGGCGTTCCTTGGATGTTATGGCGATTGTTTCAACCAATGTTACTGCAGAGTTACTTTTGTTTCTAAATTATTGGTTTCTCTTTAAAGTAATTAAGCAATTTTATTACTCAGAATCGGTTGCAAGCGCTCATTGGATTAATCTAACTCCCATTAGATTGGTTTTATTTTAAGGTACTGCCTTTTTTAAAGCAGATAGTCAACATTATTGCTCAGCCTTTGCTGAAAGCGTTGATTCGATGTAATTAATAATTTTTTTAATCAATGTCTTCACATGCTGGCTTTAATTTTATAACTGCTATATTTTTTAAGTAATTTCGTTAATATCATTGTGCTCAGATTTTGAGGAAAACGTTCATCTCGGATGTAAGTCAAGCTTATTTTAGTCAATATCATAGCAGATCGGATTTCGCTTTTAGCGTATTGCTTTTTGTAGAGAATTTAAAATTACATTACTTATAGATTCTCTGTTGAAAGCACTTGTTCAATTGAAAGCTTATTAATACCGAAGCAGTAACTAGTTGCGAAGTTTCCAATCACAGCCCTTCACGTAAAGATGCGACATTGTTTGATCGCATATACGAGACGAAAAAGATAGCAGCTTTGCATTTGTTTGAAAGTGCTATGTTTTGTATTTTTATACAACAATAATTATTATTCGATCGTGGCTTTGGTCAATAGCAATGTGAAGAGCCTGGCCAATAATAACGTGGAAAATGTCGATTTTTTAAAACTACAATTCTAAAACAGAATATTTTTTATCTTTTGTCCAACACATTTTTGTATATTCTCTAATCAGCAATATATTGTAGCGTCGGTTCATCCCTTTACGACAATACTTTTCAAGTTTGATGTACGGGGGTGAGCAGAATACCCAAATGAGACATTGCATTCTTCTAAAAGAGACCGTGTATTCCTTACACACGCGTGGAGGAAAACAGATGTTGAGCCGTTTCTGGAAACCTCTTTGTTGATACCACACCTCATTCTTCTCCAACACCCATATGGCTTTTGGCTATATGGGTGTTTATAGAAGGGACAATGCTTTATAGAAGGGACACACCTGTTGGACGTTATCCATTATTTCCTTCTTTTACACATGGGGGCAGAGAATTACTTGAATGAAAGAATGTCGGCCTTTGGTAAATGGAGTATATCCTCAGTATCAAAATGACAGGTTGATTGATAGATCCACAATATGGTGCCTGAGGTAAGACGATGGAGTTGATCTCAGTTGCGTCGGCTTATTGCGATAAGTTCCGGAAAATCATGTTTAAACTTTTCCCCTTAATATCCCGGAACTCACATTTAAGCAGAGATAAGAAAGTGCTTCTCTATACAGCCGTCATGCATCCCATAATTGCTTACGCTTGTCCCGTCTGGGGTTATGCTGCTAAGACTAATATAAATATTTTAAATACTGTGCAAAATTCTTATATTCGAATGGTCGTAAAAGCTTGTCGCTATATGCGAAATGATTACATTAACAAAGCTCTAAAAATCAATAGTTTCAAAGCTCACATTCAAAAAGTTGCCATAAATTTCTTCAATAACTTGCACTTTACAAACAATGCAAATATGATTAATTTAGATGTTTATAACTGCAATGACAATACCAAAAGGCCGAAAAGAATCCTACTGGATTCCTACAACCCGCCTTAGGTACTTTATCCTCGCAATAATTATGTAATTATTGCACCTAAGTAAACTTTTAAACTTTTAATTTTTTCTTCTTTTATTATTTTTCTATCTTTTACCCCACTGGACAAGCGTATTCCACTTTCTACTTTTTAAAATTTTACTTATAACCATGGGCAGCCAGCCAGAGGCTATACTCACTTCCACCTCCAACCAATGAGAGAGCACCCACATAGCTCTCAACCATGTATGAACATTCCACGTCTTGAAGATCACCTTCTGTGTATCAGTCCAGATGCCCAAAAATAGACTGCCATCCACTGAAGATCACCTTAAGCCCCTTCTACCGGATTCCACCGTCGCAGCCAATAGCCTGCATGCTACATCGCAGACTGTGTAATTCCACGAAAGTCAAGCCCCACTTCAAAGACTCTTAAAGATATGGGATTGAGGACTGTGTGTATCAGTCCAGATGCCCAAAAATAGACTGCCATCCACTGCCACCCACTGCGTTGGCTTATTATCTCAAAGAACCAATGGGGTTGAGACGAAGAATAGAGGCGCCAAGTGCACAAATCCTCTACACCTGCCAATCAGAGACTTTTGGGGGCGTAAAATAGGCCCACCCAGGAGTTGAAAGGTAGGATCAAATTGTGAAGAGAATTTTATTCTGGGTCAGCTTTATTCTCGTTCGATAAAATGCAAAAACATTTTAGGGCAGCCGTATCCCAAGGGCCAAGAGAAATGATCTGTGATGACCTCTTAAAGACGAAGTGACGGAGTCTGTGGAACAGCCGCTCGAGTGATTTGATCGGGGGCGAGACCAGCGAAAGGTGTTGCGGAGACAGCCGTACCTGGGAGACGATCCTCCGAAGATATGAGAATATTGTTTCGGTATTGAACTTTTCTCCAGTTAAGGGCTGTGAAGATTAGCATCATTAATAATGGGTTTATTTTTTTTAAAAATTAATTTATAAATGAAATGCATTTTGGCCAATTGCTGCTTGATCCATCTCACTCTCAAGTAATGAAGTAATTTTCAGGGCTCACGACTTTACAATATAGGCGTATATTAAAGCAATTATAAATCATTCTATACCTACAAATCAATCATTATCATATCGAAAAACGTCGCAAAATGCAGCAATATGCAGCAATATGCAGCCACTAGTGGAAAACCGTAACCACATGCATGTTCAAACCCAGTAAATTTGTTAAGAATTCCCTAATGAATTTGAATTGTAACCACCAGAGGGCGTCTGAATGCTCATGTAAGTAGAAACTTTATTTTTATTTACAATCACTCTGTATTTCGAATGTAGCTCTCCCAGCTTGAAGGTGTCAGACCTTAAAACACTGGATAATAAAGTGTTAAGTTTTTCGTTAAAAACTGCTCTCCCTTATTGATTGATTCTAATGTCTGAGTACATGAGTATATTTACTTGTTAGCACAAACTTGAAAAAAATATTTTTTTTTAAATGAGTAATACCATTTTAATGCATGCTCAAACACACTGCTTGATTGTTCATGCACAAAAATATTTTAAAAATGATAATATTGCTTAAAATTTGTAAATTCTTCCGAATCATTTTTTCTTAATTTTTAGTAAAAAATTTTAGAAGTTTTGTGCCTATTTTCTACTGAAGTAAACATAGTGTATGTAGTCTTTATAAAAATATGGTCCTCTACGGAACACAATACGGCTGTGCAAAATGACCAAATAAGAAACATAGTGGAGTTACTGCCCCATTTGGATGCATACCCATACGCGTTTACGTGGCTGCGTTTATCTATAGAAGACTCCTTTGCACGATTTTTGAATACAATTACAGTAGAATATCGTTTATCTGAACGTTTATCGTCCGGAGCGTCAAATATCGGGACCAGTTTCTTTCTTTTTTTTTGTCAACTACATGTACTGTATGTGAATATGTTTTTGAACAGTGCAATGCTCAACAGTTGTTTCGCGTGGTGCCAGAAGTGACGGGAAAACCCAAGGTGAGGGATATTTGGCGAATTTTCGTTGTGTGATTTGGTAAACATCTGCTCGGAATATTAGGTCAGTTTATTTTCAAGTAAGGGGGTGTGTATACGTGTTCTTTTGTTGAGCTGTGAGCTGCTATGGCTTCGAATTCAAAACGGAAGTGCAACGTCTTGAACATAGAGACAAAATTTGAAATATTAAACTGTCTCGCGAAGGGAGAATGTGGAGCGTCTCTAGCACCGTTTTATAATGTTGCAAAGTCAACAATTTTGTTTAAAAGTCAACAAAAACAACGAAAGTAGCAAGGTTCCATCAAATGCTGAGGCTGCTGCTGCTTTATGAAACATTTTGAAATTTTAAAAACACTATATTATAAACAAAGGCATTAGTTACAATGTCACAATTTTTTTTTTATAAAAATTGTGAGGCCTTTTTTCTCTCCGAAAATGTGCTCTGCGTCAAGTTCACGCTCTCGTACATATGGCGAAAACAGCCTTAAGAAAGTAAACTGTGTGTGTGTTTTACAGTGTTATATTTACTTATCTTCAAAGGAGACAGATCCGGAGATTTATTAGTTGAAATCAAAAACTTTGTTCTGTCCTTTGTAAAGACTTCGTACAGATAAACTAAGGAATATTTATTTAACTGTAAAGCTCTTGAAATCTTGACCAGCACAAAATATCCTTAAACAGGGTACACATTTTTTTAGTCTATTTTCGCATTCAGAAAAGGGTCGCTGATAATTCCACGTCGGCCTTCGTTTGTCGTTCACTCTATTTCCGCCTTCTTTGTCGCTACCTAGAGGGCTCTTTCGGTTCTCCTCCACGGGCCCTCTCGTTATCCTTTTTAATTCCCAGGTCTCTCACCCTTTCTCTCTCATCACTCTTTTATCTCTTGTCTCCCGGCCCCTCAGAGCGTGGGATCTTTCACGGCTCATAATGGGGCTGTCCTCCCCAGACTCATTGTCATCTTAGATGCGTGAGAAACAGAAGACCAACTCAGGCTGGAGGCCATTCCAGCCCTGGAGACTAAGGGGGAGGCCGTGGGAACAGGGGTCAGAATCTTGACCATCCATTTAAGCATATATTCTCTAGCAGTTAGGGAAATTGAGGGGACCTTTCACCGTTTGTTGGTATACTTTCTCAGAAAATAGAGAAAGGAGAAAAGGTACTCGTGACACCGTATTAATAACAAATCCCTTTTCCTTTGCTGCACTGTCAAACGCTACAAAAGCGTTGATAGCATATAAAATAATATAAGAATAAAATAATAGTCAAAGTATAAAACTAAATTTGCCTCCAATAAAAAGTTATCAGAATTAATTATTCAATGTGGGTCGGCCAACGTGACACGGTTTCAAACAAATAATTACGCCACAGGCCTTCCTTCTTCCAGGTGTCAACGTTAAATAATTGCTTATTTTTAAGTACGTACTCTGTGGTTAATTTTTGTAACCTATGTTTATGTCATTCTCTGGAGGTCGATGTTATCCGAACGATCTCATTTTATGTTTTCTTTCTATTTCCTGATGAGCCCTACACAGGTAAAGAATGTTGTATGCGTCTCTCTTTGGAAATTTTAATTAAAATCAATGCTCCCTGTCCAAAGAAGAAATATTTTTGTCGACGGTGGGTTTAATTAAAGCAGGATAACTCGGAGTGGATTTTTCTCTTCCGTTTATGAATGAAACGGAGGAAGAAACTGATTTTGTCATGTAAAGCCTTTGATGTCGTTGCATGAGCAATGTTACGAACAATTTACCGAAGAGATGAGTGTTGCCATGAGGACAAGGAAAAAAGAACAAAGAATGTAAGCTCGTGACATGAATAAATATTGACTGAATATTATTTCATGTATTTCAATCAGAGAGAAATGTGAAGTGTCGCGATAAAAATGTATCATTAGACAAGCAAAATTAATTCGAACAACCATATTGCTGTGCATTAACTAATCATTTGAGTTTTATAATAAAAATAACAATAACTGACATGAATATAATCTCAAACACTTTTCAGCCAAATAAACCAGATATTTTACTAATTCATAACATATATCATTTTAAACAGAAATATTTGAACTTTTAGAAAATATAAAAGAGTGAAAATCGATAATTTTTTGAAAATTCAAGTGCCGGACCCCCTTAAG
>BMAV01009110.1:10856-28372 GCA_019973955.1 Trichonephila inaurata madagascariensis | reverse complement strand
TTTTGTATTTTCTGTCTATTGTTAATAAATATTTCTTTATTCGATTTTTAACCTTTTTTTTTATCAACCCTCGTACATTTATGGAACCTTTAAACAATTTCTTTTTTATATAAATAAATGTTACTTGCTGATTCAAAGTGAATTTTATATAAGCACTCATAATTATCTTCGTTTAAATAATTTTTTAGAAAAACTTGTAGAAATATAATTGAATTTTACTTTAAATCGAAACTAATAGTAAACAGCGGTATTGATCAAAAACATTTTACATATAACTCCGCACAAGTCTTTTAAGTACATTATTGCTGGAAAAGTACTGAAATGTGTAATATCAAGTATTTAAATAAAAAGAAAAAAACTAAAATTCTTTATCATATATGTTTATTAATTTTCATGAATAAACTATCGACAAAATTGGGGAATTATAGAACAGTTGGAAAGTTTCGAGTTTTCAATTGTTTCATTTTTTCTGATACTCATACTGAAAAGTACTGAAATGTGTAATATCAAGTATTAAAATAAGAAGAAAAACGAAAATTCTTTATCATATATGTTTATTAATTTTAATGAATTAATCATCGAAAAAATTGGTGAATCATTGAACAGATAGTTGAAAGAGAGAGTAGTAGCAGTAGTAGAGAGAGAGAGTTGTTGTAGCAGTAGTAGAGAGAGAGAGTAGTAGTAGTAGCAGTAGTAGGGAGAAAGTAGTAGAAGTAGTTGAGAGAGAGAGTAGTAGCAATAGTAGAGAGAGAGTAGTAGCAGTAGAGAGTAGAGAGAGAGAAAGAGTAGTAACAGTAGAGTAGAAATAGAGAGAGTAGTAGCAGTAGTAGAGATAGAGAGAGAGTAGTTCCGAGTTTTGAAATTACAGTCGGACCTCTATTTTATGAAGTCGCTAAATCCTGAAAAAAAAAAGTTCGTTATGTGAAAAATTCGTTCTATAGAGGTTCATCTTTCAATATACTTTATAAACCACATAAAAAACAAAAATTTTAAGTTCATAAGCAATACTAAAAATGTAATTGTTCATACCTTTTTGTAATTTAATATTTATTTATTTTATATATCTTACCCATAAAAAAATAAATAAATGCAAAGAAAAAAGGAAAAAAAGAATGTCGAGGAATGTTCTGTATTTCTAACATTGAGAAAAAAATAATTTTATATTAAAAGTAATGAATTTTAAGGACATTTTCTAATTTAAAGCATACAAGTCATTTTAAACATACATGCGTTTTGTATATCTAGAATTTCTAAACATACATTATCATAGGCGTCCTTAAAATTAATTACTCAGAAAATCTGTACATTTTGTTGGAAAAAATGCTTTGTTTCATAATACACCTCATATTTTTGCCATGTACCAAAAATCCCTTCAAGCGTATTTTTCGATGTCTTTTCTTAAAATTTTCTAGAAATTCATTGCTACCTAGAAATTGGTTGTTTCCAATGCCTTCAGTAATTGAAGAGCTTTCTAAATTACTAAAAGTCTAGAGATCGGATCATTTTTATCTCGCATTGTGTATATCCAGTTCAAAACTGCCTCGTCGACATCTTCACAAACACATGAACAAGAGCTCAATGAATCACAATTTTGTAGCTTATCTCTATTTTTTATAATAATTGATAAGCTGTTTGGAGGAATACCAAGTTTAAAAGCAATATCTAGACACCTTTATCCACTTCCTGAAGAATTACATTTTTTCTTTGATGCTCAAGCACTTACGTTTTGACATTTTTGAACTACAAGGAATGGAATTACCAGTACGACTGATCAACACTACATATGAACGGAGACTAGTTCAAGGACACGAGACAACTCCACCGAGGTTGAAAGGGAATATTGAAGATGCTTCTAATGAACTGGACAATGGGGGTTAAAGGTTATACTTCTTGGAGGAAACGCCTAGAATTCTATTATACTCGGCGAGTTAGGAACCTAATAAAGCCAGTTCAAGATTTATGACCACCATAAAACATGTTAAGAGAACTTTAAAAAAAAACAACTCGAAATACTTTAAAAATAGGGAGAAAAAAATGAATCACAAGGAAAAAGTTCGTTTTACAGAAAATGTACTACGGTATAAGGAGGTTATTTTACGAAGACAATCGTGAAATAATCTTAGTTACAGGAAAATTTCACTATATCAGTGCTTCTCAAACTTGCAGTATTCGCGACCCAATATTCAATCATAATTTTCATCGCGCCCCCTCCATACATAACAATGTATTTAATTCTATAATACTATACCTTCACGCTAAAGCTACAATACGACTTTAACCACTTAAGTGCCACAGGCGTATATAAACATCTCACTCAGCCAAAGCATAACTTGCCCCTGAACGTATATATACGTCTTTCCGAAGTATGATCTTTTCTGTGCACTGCTATCCATAAAATTATTCCGAAGGCTTTGGAATGCAATAAAAGGACCTTAACAATGTTTTCGAAGGATTTATTTATTTCAGAGTATTTGCTTATTTATTCCTTCCCTCCTCCTCCTCCCCCCCAAAAACATCACATACTCGCAACTACGTGGAAAACGGTGACATTAAGGAGCGAATCCTGTAACTTTTAATCAGCAGTTAAGGAATTAATTATAAACCGTACAAAATTATCAAGATAAATATTAATACAAAGCCATGGGGTCACTGGTAATTATCGAACTTCTTCTTAACTTAGTATTTTTAAATTAATTATAAAATACATTGTATAGTACTGACACATTTATAAGTGTATTTTATCAGCGTAAATGTGAGTATTTATTTTTTATTACGTAAGAATGTATTTTGTTTGATTAATTTCAGTAAATTAATATTTTTTTTTAAAGTAATCCTTTGTTTTTGACTTTTTAATCTGCTTACGCCACCCTCGTAGAGTTATTACGCTCCTCTACGGGGAGCGTCCCACGGTTTGAGAAACGCTGCGCTATATAGAACAATTCGCAATATAGAGGCTCTTAATATGGATGTTCGACTGTATTTCATTTTTCTGATACCTACACTGACAAGTATAGGTGCTATTGTCAGATTTTTTTTTCATGTAATTTAATTAAGATTAAAACATTTTAAAATATTTCTTCCAAACCATTATCTTCACATAGAAAGATCTTCAAGTAAACAACAACAAAAAAAAAGTATGAGAATTAGAAACCTTTTTCCCCAAAACCATTTTATTGGCTTCTGAAAAGCGGGGAATCTGTTGCAGTTCTCCGATCACCAATGGACTCATTCGACTGATTCTTATAAATAAATAAATGAAAAAAAAGAAAGCTTTTTCTAAAGAGCTAAGCTCAGATTCTGTGCCCAATAACCATTTTATGGCTCTTTCTAATGGTTAAACTTTCCCTTTGTCTCCGACTTCTTTTATCTTCTTCGACATCCTGCTCATTTTTATTGTTTCTTCTTTCCATTACTTCGACACAGGATTCAATTCTACCCTGATTTTTTTCATCAACTAGGTTTCTTTAAAAAAAATTTCCCCCAGGCCCTTTTTTAATCCCCAAAAAAAAAAAAGATTCGTTTTTAAAAGCCCACAAAATCACGGTTCGAACGTAGTCGGATTTCCTTAAACTTTTGGCCCCTTATTTTTTAAATTTTTTGCAACATTGTTAAACATTGGGGAGTGTTTTTCCCAAAATTTTTAATACGGGCCCCCTTTTTAATCACAATTTTATCGCGCCCCCCTTTTAAAATTAATAAATTACTGGTTCAATAATAAGTTTTGACGCTAAAGCTACAACACAAGATCTTAAATTTTAAAACCTTTTTAAAATTTAAAATCATAATTTTTAAATTTTTTTATATGTTACTTTTTAAACAAAAAAAATTTAAAAATAAAAAGGATAATTATTGTTATTTTTTTCCCTTTCCCCTGATTTTTTAAAATTTGGGAAAATATTGCAAAATGCGGGTGGCCCAAAAAAGACAAAATATAGATATCAACTAAATATAGAAAAAAAAACTCGGGGGCAATTTCTAAAACTTTTTAAAAACTTTTTCTCTACAAAAAGCCCTAACCCAATACTTATTAAACTTGTTCTTAATTCAGTGTTAATAAGATTTAAACATTAAATTTTTTATATATGTTACTCTTAAGTAATATATATTATAAATAAAAATTTTATATATATATAAAATATATATACTTTTTTAAATAATAGGTTAATTTTTTTTTTTTTCTTAATTTTTAAATTTAAACAGATTTGGGAAAAAATATTTAATTAAAAATTTATTTCCTTCAAAATTCATTTCTAAAAGGGGCAAATGTCATTTATAAAAATAGCCTAAACTATGTTTTCTCTTTATCATATCTATTACATCTGGCATCCTCGCGAACGTTCATGTGGTCTAGGCAATAACGAACGTTTTGCACAAAACATGTAAAAAGTTTGTACTTTGTACAATTCTAGTCAGTCTTGGCCGAATCGATTAGCCACCGAATCACTCTTGAATGTACATTTCATAATTCACGCGTTAATTATAATTCACGGTATTAAGTATTTACGGCAGTGGATTAAAACAAAATCATAGATATATTTTTAAATCACAGCGAGCATTCGACGATAATAAAGCATCAACAAGTACACAGCAGAGGGCAAATTGATTGCAAGTTACGAATGGTTTAGGATCCATTTCAAAATACTTCAGAAGGGCTCTCAACTGCCGAAAAAGAGATCTTCATAGATTTCAAATCCAGTGATGAAATTAAAGGGCAATTTTGTAATAAATCACTCTTTGAATTTTGGATAGAGGTGGATGCTGAATTTTCTGCACCGAAAACAAAAGCATTTCGTATACTATTACCATTTTTAACATCATACCTTTGTGAATCCGGATTTTCTGCGATGGCTACTTTGAAGACAAAATATAGATCTAAGCTAAATATCAAAAAATAACTCTGAGTGTCAATTTCTAATTTTTAGCCTTCCTTTGAAAACTTTGCCCTGCAAGACAAGCCCATGGAAGTCACTGATAATTATTAAACTTGTTCTTATACTGGCTGAAGTACCCACTCTTAACACGAGTTTATTTTTTTAAAAAATCATAATATATTATTCTTGATATAATAGCTTAATTGTAAGGAGAGTAAACCAAGTACATGACAATGTATACAAAAACGTAAAATGATTTATTGAAATAAATACGCATATTATAAGCGGTTTTGAATGAACTGTAATTTTAAGCCTCGCAGAATTAGCATTTAGAATAAATGTTAAGTAATAAAAAAAGAATATAAAATAATTCTAATAAAAAAAAATAATAAAATCTAGAAATTCTAATAAATAACAATTGTGTTATTTTTTAATATTTAAAGCGAGAAAGCCCGAGATCAGGTGTGCACTCGATACTAACGTTAATGGTCACGGGGAGTGATGCACCACAATTCTTTTTTTTTATAATTATTTTCAATATACAAGATAAAAATCACAATTTCAGTGAATAATTTAACTAAGAAAAATATACTTACCTATTTCAAAGTTTTCTATTTGTTTTTTTAAATTTTGAGAAAATACCCAATAAAACTGAACTAAATTGTTTTTCCAAATGTGCGTGACCTTAATAAAGGACACAAATCACAGACACTTTTGCTAACATTACAGGAAAGCTTATTTGCAAGCAAAACTGTCACTTTTTGTTCACTTTTTTGTAATTTTAATACCCTTTGATGATCGACAAATATCCTGTTGAACTTTTTCTTGCTTGTGTCTTTTGACAGGGGTGAAGTGCATTTTGCGGTACAGTTATGGCTTCATATTTTCTTGATAAAGTTCTTAATGTAGCTATTGAAATTTTTTCCCTTTTGTTTCATGTTTATTGCTTTTCTCAAATTTACTTTCGCTAACATGATTAATAAAATTATTTCAGCAAGTGTTTCCCTTGTTTGAGCAGCTTCAATTTCCTTTCAGAGATCCTGGGTGCCCAATTCTTTTTAGATTCTGCTCATTTACATTTATAAACCATAATCAGTCGTACAACATCACAATTAAAACCACTAACTTATTCATATGGGAAAATGCAGCATGTTCAAGAAAATATTTTTAAAAAATTGTGGTCGTGCGAACTCGGTCTAAACAAGTACCTTAAGATTCTAAAAAAACGTTTGCCACTCCCAGAAAAGGAGATATGTTATCAATTCATTTTAGCTCCCATTAAGACTGTCATATTAAAGGATTCTCTGTCAAGGTCATTGGTAGCAAATAAACAGTTTTCCACAGAATTAACGTTTTTTCATTATATGTTTCAGTATACTCATAAAAATAAATTTTGGGCCCAATTAATCCTTCAAAGTGCTCAATAGCTTATCCATGTATCAAAAACTCTTTTCACATTGTGAAAAAAGCGCAACAGAATTATATAATTTACAACTTCCAAAAAAAGGGATGCAGGTATCCATACCAGTAAGTTCGAAAGCCAGCAAAAGTAATATTTTAAGTTAAAAGAAACGTAATAAAAAAATCTCTCATCGTAGGATTACAGCAAAGCAAACAAAATATTTTTTTTTATTTGGTTATAAGATCAAAGATAGGTAATGAGCTTTCAAAGTAGAATCTTTTATTTTTGATGACCTTTTTTCACCAGATGATATATATATAAATCATATCAATGTAAATCTGTATTTTTTTATTATATCAGAAAGTATTTTTGTTTTTTCATTCCAGAAATTAATTTTTTAACCTTTTATTTTCGATATGCTCGCCCCTTTGAAGGTTATCCCCCCCCAGGCGCGCCCCGTTTGAGAAACACTGATTAAGGAAGTTTCTTGCACGGTCCTTGATCTTTTCCAAGAGGTCGTGGCCTTTCTCACCCAAATCTTCCTTGATGACCTTGAGTTTTTCACGGAGCTCCTTGACCTGAATGTAGCCGTGAAAAATAATTAGATAAGTTACATCTTGAAGGGCCAGGGAGAATATATAATTAAAAAAAATTAACGTAGATATTCGAAATCATTCATACATATATTCAGGGACGTCTTAAGATTTCTTGAGGCCCTGGGACCCTACTCAAAAGTAGTAGGCCATGGGTTCCTACGCAAATGTAGGGCCCACCTCTATGACCCTTAAAATTAGATAGTATATAGCATACCTTGTCAAATACTCGTACAAACAATAACCTGAAAATAACAAATGCTCCTGATTTACAATCGCACCAACCGACTTCCGCCTTTTAACTGAATGAGTAATGACAGTGTATAGTGGTAGGCCTAGACCACTGGCGTAGCTAGTTCTGAGTGAGCCCAGTATCAACACTCCTTCATGGCCTTTTTTAGAAATAAAAGCCCTCTTAGTGGTACTATAGTTACACATGTTGGGGCCCCTGTATGATCGGATTAGTTGAAAACTATTTGAACTACCATTTAGTACGTTCCCGAAGAAAATTTTTTTTCTTTTATATCATTATTTTAGAGACATACTATACGTTATTTTCACATACAATGACATGATTCTACAATTAAATAATTGTGACACATTTTTCATAAATTACAGAATATTACTTTAACCCAGCGTTTCTCAAACTGTGGTGGGTGCCCCCCTGGGGGGCGTGCCCCCCCCCCCCGCGGGGGGGGCGTGTATATCGAAAAGATTTAAATAATAGCAAATTTACTGAAAGAAAGCTAAAAAATTACATTCTGACATATTAAAAATAAAATACACATTTATGCTGATATAATATATTTATCAATGCATCAGTGCAGCACAATGTATTTGATAATTAATTTATCAGTGCTAAAGTAAGAACAAGATTTATAAGTTCTAGTGACTCCTAAAGGCTTGTCATGTACAAAATTATTTACAAAATTTAGTACTTGTCTTGATAATTGGTATGGTTTATAATTAAAATCGTATTACGTCCAAGTACATTATTATTGAACTCAATACATAGATATTGTGTGGAGGAGGGGGCGCGATGAAAATCATGATTGAAAATTGGGTCACAAATATTTAAAATTTGAGAAGCATTGCTTTAAATCCTGCTATTTTACTCCGGTCATAATAATGGGTGCCCTCAATTGCCCTCTTTCGCCTGGAGTATTCAAAATAAGATTAACAAAAAGCAACTTTTCATTTCCTATTTTATATATACGAGGGCATTATTTATAAGCTAAATGTGTGGAGACAGTTAATCTTATTTTGAACAAGTTTGTTCTGAACTCCACACATCTTGTATACGTTTTCTTAAACA
This sequence comes from Trichonephila inaurata madagascariensis, assembly GCA_019973955.1. Taxonomy (NCBI): domain Eukaryota; kingdom Metazoa; phylum Arthropoda; class Arachnida; order Araneae; family Nephilidae; genus Trichonephila; species Trichonephila inaurata. The sequence continues at coordinate 20,191 of BMAV01009110.1, read as the reverse complement.
AAGAACAGGCACTCTTTTTACTATTGTCCTCAAAAGTATTCGATCTCTAAAGGATTAAAAGTATATTATGAAGGAAAGAGTATAAAGCCATGAAAGACGATTTTTAAACTGTACGTAGATTAAGCACTATCCTGTTTTAGAATAAAAAATTTAAAATTTTTAAATTTTGCTTACTAATGCATGAAATACTAGGCTGGAAAATTGTTAAGTTCACTGAAATTTAAACTTTTCGATTATTTTGTTCCTACTCTCAGTAATTCTTAGCTTCAGATACTTCAAATTTTTTTGTAATACAATTACTCATTACGATGATAGATGATTTTACTAGCGCTAGTATTACGTACTAGTTATTGCATTTGAAAAGTTATGGCATGGATTTCATTTTGAATAATATTGAAAGCATAGATAACTGGTATTGAAGCGATTGATGCTTCATAAAATCACCTATAACATCACTGCCACTTAGTTCGATACGATGAGGTTTCAAAACACAACTTGACAATTACTAAGGAACAGTTACGTTTTTTGGAATAATTAAGAATAGACAATGATTGAAGAAATGGAACTAAGTACACATTTAGAAGTAACGATGTGCATTAGTTATAGTGCAAAATAGTACCGATATCACCAAATCGAAGAGTTAAAAACTTAGAAATAAAAAAAGGATGCTCCTTGGATGACTTTTAAACAGTCAAAAAAATTTATCTTCAGGTCAGAATGATGCAGACATAAGTACCTTAGTAAGATGTGCGTTGACCACTGACACTATTGCACATTTTGCATCTGTTCTTCATAGTCTTCACTAAACTATCAAGGAGTCCTTGGGGATATTGTCTCACTCCTCTCTCAAGGTGGTTTCGAGCTCTTGCATTGTACGGGGAGGGATGGTTCTCTCTGCAACACGTCTGCCAAAATCATCCCAGGTATGTTCAATAGGGATTTAGGGAAAGTAAGCAGGTTATTGAATACGGAGAACCTTCTCACTTATCTGTGTATCAGATACCTCAATTCTTCTGTGTGGCCAAGCATTATTCTCCATAAACAAGTTTAGACCTACAGTAGCCCTAAAAATAGGAACATGATCCAGAATATACTCTGTGTAATACCGTTGAGATATAACGCTTCCTCACTTAAGGTATCCGACTACGTTCGGAACCGTGATTTTGCGAAAGCGCATAAATGGATAATTTTCATGATATTTAGTGTCACTTAGATTAGAATACATATATACAATTGTTTTAAGGATATTATGACAAAAAAAAATTATTTAAATGTAATATTTTGGCAAAAAATTAACTTAAAATAATTTTTTTTTTCAAAATGTTCTCCTTTTGTGAAAAAAGCTTCTATTATAATAATATTTTGCCTGTATATAGCTCAGACCTCTGCCCAGAGGCTCAACTAGAATTTTTGAAATATATAACTTAGAAGTGGGTTTATCCATATTTTACTATAACAGAGGGGAGCAATTATAAGAAAAAAACGCTGATAATTATTTCAATGGGTTGTAACTCTGAAAATAATGTAAATTTTTCAAAAATCATAATTAAGCCTCTGTAAAGTGGTCTGAGCTATATACATGCAAAATACTATTATAATAGAAGTATTTTTCACAAAAGGGGAACATTTTGAAAAAAGATTATTCTAAGTTAAGTTTCTGCCAAAATATTGTTTTTAAATAAATTGTTTTTGTCCAAATGTCCTTAAAATAATTTTATACATGTAGTCTATCTAAGTGACGCTAAATATCATGAAAATTATCCATTTATGCGCTTTTTTAAAACCACGGTTCCGAACATAGTCGGATACCTTAAAGCTGTGAAGAGATGTGCTGCCATTGTGTGTGATTAGTGCTTGCCCATACCATCACTCTGAGCCGTACCGATCACGTACATAAACAGACTTTTGTGCAAAACGAGTTCCACGCTCTCTCCACAGTAATTGGTGGCCAGAATCACTTGTCACACTGGAACGGGATTCGTCGGAGAACATCCCTCAAGACCAATTTTGGTGATCACTACTAACATGTTTCTTATTCCAGGGAATTTCTCTCGACGATGTAGGGGTTGAAGTTGGATGCAACGAAAGGCTTTCATGCATACAAACCAAATTGATTTAGTCCCCGAGAGATGGTTCTTGCTGAAACTTGCGTACCGGTAGCAGTTGCAAGGTTTACAGGTTATGGCCAGGAATGACATTTTTGTTCCTTTTTGCCACGAAGGCCATATAGAGATCCTCTAAAGGTGTAGTGTTCCCTACCATGACCTCCGGCATGCTTTCGCAAAGCATTTCCACCTTCAGTGAAGTCGCGAGATGACACTCTTGGATATACCCATTGCAGCAGCTACAGTGGGCCGGCTTCCAGTCTTCCAACTCCTCGTCTACGATCGTAGTCACTCAAATTATGTCTAACTGATATTTTGCTTTCTATTATTGCATGTACCAAATAGAATTTCAGAAAAAAAAACAGTCTTATAACATCCAGCACTCTTTTCGTCAAACATCAAACAGCATGGATTTTCGTATGAATCACGAGCTTGTATGCACTGTCTTTTTTTTACAGATAACGAGTGCTGGTCTACCACGCCCTCTGAACTTGAATTTACTTTTATTGGTCAGCTTTCCGAAACGCAATTTTGCATAAATCGCTTGTTCCTTAGAAATTGTCAAGCAGTGCAGTTTATTCAATTTAAAACAATATTTTAAATGATAAAAAGAGACTCATGTCGTTTAATTCTGAATGCTGCAGTCTAAGTAATTTCGAAGAACTTAATCTCAAGAATATTATTTTTCGGTTTTAAAGTTCTTAATTATTTCAAGACTTTTCAACCCCTGTAAATAGATGCTGAATTTTTTTTGTTAATTTTAGGGCATTATACCAAGGGAAAAATATACTGTGTCATTCTGGAGAAAGATGATTTCGGAGCACTATAGACAGATGGACATACCTTATCGAAGATTTCCTCTCTCACCACTTTTCCTTGCTCGATGCCCTCCTTGACTCTTTCAAGAATTTTGTTGAGGATTTCTCGCAGACGTGATCCAATCTCTTTCTTGACTTCAACTTCGATGCTGGAATTAAGAAATACAGGATAATTGGAGAGTACTTGTTAGGCAGGTTTTACACGAAAATTGGATGGTATATACATTAATGTTTTTTGGGTGATATCTTAATAAATACTTTTTTTTTTTATTTAAACATTTTATATCTTATTTTACTTCTGAAATTTAGATATTTATTTTAATAAAGTGATTCACTGTGTGTGAAGAAATGTCTGTGAAAATTTATATGGCAGGAAAATACAAAGTGCACTAATGATTATTTATAAAACTAATTTTATATAGTGGATATTCAGCTGTACTTTTTAATCCAACGAGTGGTAATATGTTTTTCCTGTTGTGTTTCCTTAATGTGTACCTCTGTTTTAAAAATAGATTATTTTATTCACATACTTGCTTCAAAAAGCATATGAAATAGTCCACTTGATATTTAAAATACAAAACATGAGCATTCTACTATTTTGAATACATTAATTACGAATATGAGCGAACATATCTGCAGCAAAAAGAAAACCTTGAATATATTGTTCATCTGCAATACTCTCGAAATAATACTATGCGATCTTGAAGTGTTTTAGACACTACACAAGAAATTTACTTATCAAGGAAAGAAACAAACTTACTCATCGGCAAAATGATTGTCATATTCCTGGAAGTGTTCCCTCAAGGAAGAAGCGTTCACCATGCCTTCCAAGAAGGATTGAAGGAATTTCTCGGAAGCTTCATCGAGCTCTGGAAGGAAGATTCGTATAGATGAATACGCAACATTGATAGATTAGTTATATGCAAATATGATATAACTGAAATTAAGTAATATACTTAGACACTAGCCTTGTTATACACGAGTATATATGTATATAATTATACTAATACAATTATTAATTATACTAATTTTAAAATAATACAATTATAATAACACATAATATACAATTATGTGTAATAAAAACACATAAAAATATAATGATCTGTATGTAATAATATATTAATATACTCTGTCGTATATATATATATATATATATACATATGTAAGGATAATTAAATTAGATTAAAAATTAAATTCCCTATCTAGTAATTCACTTTTATATTACCTCCTCACCTCTTCAAGTATCAAACTAATGACCCATTTATTTCTTCCGAACATATGGCCTAGCCAATAAACATGTCTAATTCCAGATCGTTATATTTATAGCCCTATATGTCAGTATTAACTTTCAAGAGCACTCATGGAAGCCGCGATCGGTGTTTTAAGTGTTTAACCCACTTAAGATTATTCGGAGGCGTTCTTTTTCTCTCTACATTTTGCGTCAGATGATGTCTAACTTTGATCAAATTAAGTTCCTTTTTAAAAACTAAGTCTGCTTCTGACTCTAAAATCATGTCATATATATACCCAGAAGAAAACGAGCTACTATCTCGAAACTCGGCAGGAATGTAGTCCGGTAAGAGATATGCAAATCATTAAAATTTCGTCGGCAACGAGACAGGGGTAAGCTCGCTAGGCACATATGAGATGCTCAGCTGGGAGAGTTTAAAAGCATGATTGCTCATGCCATAGGGTTATTCAAACAAATACGTCGTCTTAGATGGAGCGGTATTGTGACTAGAGATGCCTCGGAGATGTAACGGGTGATAGTACGAACAACTGTCGAACTTTCAGAGGGAGCGTTTAGTAGGCCTTAGCGAAGCAGGTTGACCGAATAGGCGTATCGCTCTCCACCTTGGTCAGAGCTTTATGATAGTTCCTCGATGTTGGCAACTATGTACCATGAAAGGGATAGTCTACTATCGCGGAGGATCAAGGCAACCTAGGAACACAAGTGTGTGCGATGATCGTGCAATCATAACAGCGGCCACATCCTCACCAACAACTTTTCTAGAATCGGTTTGATGCCATTTTCCAGACAGGATGGTATAAGAAATCATTTGGGCACAACTGACTGACTCCGGTATAAGGATGCAAGAGCCATTAAGACGCCTACCACTGATCCCACATCATAGGAAATGTTGACTGGATTTTTGACGACCTCAGGCATGCTGGAGTGTGAACGACTGGAGTTGTGTGATCTTCAGAGATGAATCTCGATTCATTCTCAATTTAGATGACTGACGCATACGTGTGTGGAGGCGTCCAGGTCACCGGTTGGATCCAGCATTAGTTTTCTAGATATATATGGCAATTACATAAGATGTGACAGTGTGGGGAGTGATTTGTTGGAACACACGAACACCACTAATGCTTCAACGCACTTTGATGGCAAACAGTTATGTGGAGGGGATTTTAACGCCAGTTATGCTACCTATGCTATCAAGTCACCCAGGTGCCATTTAATAGAAAAACAACGCTCGTCCACATACTGCATGTAACTGCAACTGTACCGAAATACTGGTGAATTAACCCAATTGCAAAGATTATGGCACGATCTTTCGCTAGAGGTCATAGAGGACCTCACTGATTTGATGCCCCATCGTGTTTTGACTTATATAGCTGCCAGAGGTGGATTTACTACTTACTAATCTGTAACTTTTTTCATGCCATATTACCTTGATAAAAAGTCGGTTCTTCTGAATTTGAAACAATTTGTTTATTTTGCCGTATACTACATAAATGTTTCCTGATAGTGAAGGGACGCTACTGTACGCTGTATATGACCTCCTATATTTATTAATTTTTGGTTCACCCCTTGTTGAGAAGAAATGGTTAAATCCCTCAAAAAAGGGAGTCTAGAAATAAGCAGGGGTAATTGCGCCCATAAAAGATTTGCCCTGTATCACTGCGAGAACATCCTCATCCAATTAGAGCGTGAATACACCATAGAAGAAAGAGTCTCGCGGTGGAACTTTTCTGTGATGCGGTGGACTTTAAAAGGCGGTGCACGACGGAATCAGGGCAGAATCGTTAAAACATTTCTTTACTTTTTTATGTAGGCATCCAAGTACACTCTAAGCAAACAAGAAAAACAACGACGCATCAGGAGGGAGTTGTAATGAAATTTCGTATGAAAAGACATTTGTACTGAACATGCAAAATGATTAGAATTTGTTTCCAATGAAAGAATAGGCGGAGCTACAGCACATCGGAACTGCGCATTCAGCAGGGTCTATAAGAAACAATTCTCAATCTAATGGTCAAAATTTCTGTTGCATTGCGATGTAGGATATCTTAAGACGACTGAAAATTGCCTCGCCGCGGGATTCTAGCTCATTACAAGCAACTGTCAGAGTTTGAAAGAGGTCATATTATTGGATTGTGAAAGAGGCAGGTTGGGTGAATCGGAAAATCGCTCGTTATATTGGTCGGAGTGATGTGGCTATTAGAAGATGCTGGCAAGAATGAGTGGACAATGGCAAATTTCAGCGTCATGAGGGTAGAAGTCGACCTAGGTTCACAGCTTATCGGGAGGACAGTTTGGTTGTCAGATCAGCTGTCACAACGCCTGATTCATCGTTATCAACCATCAGACGTGTTACTCGTACACGAGTATCCACTATGACCATTCACAGACGGCTGATAGAGCAAAATTTACGTTCGTACCGACCACTACGCCACTTGCTACTCACGCCTTCACACTGTAGAACCAGATTACAGTATTGCTTGGATTTATCAGGTTAGAATCATACTGATTGGGGACGTATAGTGTTTAGCGACGATTCCCGCTTCCAACTGACGATCATCGAAGACGTGTCTAGAGACGCCCAGGGCAGCGTGCTGGTCCTGCTTTCCCTATTGCACGCCACATACATCCTCAACCGGGAGTTATGGTTTAGAGTGCCATTTCTTTTGACATCTGGACTCCTTTCGTCGTCATTAGAGGTACACTTACAGCACAGTGGTACATCGACGACATTCTGAGAACTGTTTTGATACCGTTCCATTTGCAGTACCTTGACCTTATTTTTAAGCCAGATAATACCAAACCACATACCACACACACTGCTATGAACTGTCTTAGAGCTTATCAAACACTTCCTTGGCCAGCCATATCGCCAAATCTCTCTCGAGCATGTCTGGGATATGATGGGAGGGCAACTGCCTCTACTAAGAAATGTTGATGACCTGGGCCGACAATTGGAGCAAATTTGGCAAGAAATACCGCAGGAGACCATCAGGGTGCTTTATCACTCTATACCACATCGTGTGGCAGCTTGCATCCAGGCAGTAGGTGGGTCAACACCTTATTGAGCTCTTTACTTTGTAATTATGTAACTCTAAATTAAATCATTCAGTTTTTCTGAAATTTTAATCACATTTTCTATTCTGTACATAACCTTTCTACCCACCAATTTTTATTTCTATCAAACAACTCGTTTTTGGGTCGTTTTTTTTTTTGTTTTTGTTTTTTTTGTTATAGAGTGTAGATAAACTTCTCCGTCATCTCTTCCCATTGACACAGACGCAAGGTATGTTTTCTTTTGTTGTCTAATTCTAAATATGTTTTCTTTTGCTGTCCATTTGCAAAATTGTCAATTAACTAAAGTAATATTTAAATAAAGTACCCATGATAGGGAGTATATCGTTATTTAACAACGAACCTGGAATGGAATTAAATATTGAAATAATTAATAATCAATGACTCCGTATCAATAGTAGCTCGTTTCCGCTTCTGGGTGCATGCATTTTTTGTGACAAAATGTATATTAAAAAATATGCTTAGAAGATAATATGCTGAAATTGTTTGAAATTTTCAAAAAACTAATTTCGTTATCCCACATATAGAAGCATTAGTGCTTAAGGAACGATAAAAATGTATCGCCAACTGTAAGTTTCTGTGTTATCTTTTGTACGGAAAAATTCTCACATTTAATGGAGCCTTAAGTAATTAAATATACCTTAATTAACAAATTTAATTTTGCATTGGTCAGAAATTATCTTTAGAGATAGAGTGTTCTAGGTACTCCCCACAGAAATGCTTCTTCTACCACTTTCCCCAAAGAAAACTTAAAAGTTGTTCACCCCTACTTTAAAAAGAGTGTTAAAAATTTTAAAAAAAAGAAACGCACTTTGAATAAATTCCTCGCTGTATATTATTGATTATTATCAGTATTTTACTTGTAAAACTACGTTAAATATTTAATTGCAACGATTTAAATTGGTCGTTTCAATTTTTTTGAAATAATTCGGAACGATGATGTATTCTTTTCGCGTTAGAAAAGTTAAGATGTTTTTAATTAAAAGCAGAATAAATGAAATGTTAATTATGGATACATAAATAAATATATTCATGCATCACATTTTTATTTTTAGCCTCTTCACTACCTTCGAGGTACCCTCTCGTCTGCAGTAGTGCCACAGTCGATCATCATGGTTGCCATCAGACTGGCATGACATAATGTCCAGCGATTAATCCTGTTTTACTTTTGAAGAGGATGACCATCGTTTTCGTGTCTGAACGGCCGGGGCTAGCAATCTCAATCAGCATTTGTCTTATAAATGCATGCAGCCATAACCCCTGGTTTAACGGTGTGAAGTGCTATCTCATACGACAGCAGATCATGTCTAGCCATCCTCCATGCATGTTTAATAGCTCTTCAACATGTTGATACTATCCTGCGGCCGATTGTATTACCCTCAATGGCACGTCATCCGGAAGCCAGTTTCCAACAAAGTAATGCCAAACCTCATACCACTCGTATATCTCTGGACTGCCTTCGTGTCATTAATATTCTTCTTTGACCAGCAAGGTCACCAGACATTTCACCAATTGAGCATTTCTAGGATATGGTAGGACACCAGATTTGAGCACCCAAAATGTCACACATCTGGAGCAATAATTAGTGAATGACGGGCAAAATGTATTGATGGATCACATTAGCAACCTCTTTACCGAGGCGTATACAAGCCTGTATCACCACCAGGGGCGGTTCCAACAACCACTGATTTGAACATTCAAACTGTAATCATGAGCCGTGGATGGGCCCTATTATCTTAATTTTTTTTATCATTTTATTATTTGTGTATAAGCTGTACACATATTTAATTTCATTAAAAACAGCTACTTCCTTCATAGTGCTTCGATTTTTTTTTTTTTTATTTATATATACTTTTTTGCAAAAAAGTATATATAAATTGGATGTGATATACTCACTCTCATGGAACGATGCCGAAGCGAGACCAACTAGAAGGAAGAGTGCGAAGAGCTTCATTTTTCTGCCAAAAAAATAGAAGCAGAAATATTATTAGTACAAAACTTTTCACTCTAATTTTAAAAATAAACAGTTTAATTGAGCTTTATAAAGCTTATAATTTACTTTTACCACAGGTATTAAATACATTTCAT